>PVIU01008813.1:0-80153 GCA_004026605.1 Ondatra zibethicus
TAAAGATTTGTATATTTGATATTAATATTTTTAAGATTTATTTTTAGTTATGTGTATGCATGTATGTCTATGTGTGGATTTGTACAAGTGAGTGCAAGTTGCCTACAGAAGCCAGAAGAGGGTGTTGCATCTCCTGGAGCTGAAGTTGCAGGCAGTTGTGAGCCTCTGACATGGCTTCTGGAAGTGGAACTGGGATCTTCTGGAAGAGCAGTGTAATATGCTCCTAATTGCTGGGTCATTGCCATCTCTCCAGACCCCACTTCTATTTTTATGGAAACATATTGTCTTTCAAAGGAATAACTAAAGAGAGAAAATGAATGTATTTTCCTTCTCTTTTGGAGCAAGAGTGGTGTGGGCTTTTGTTCTGCTGTGTGTCTGTGTGTCTGTCCAGACAAACATTACTGTGGTGGTTGGAATGAGAATGATCCCCATAGACCCATAGGTCTTTATGTTTGGTTCCCAGTTGGTAGACTGTTTAGGAAGGGTTAGGAGGTGTGGCCTTGTTGGAGGAAGTGTGTCACTGGGGATGGGCTCTGAGGTTTCAAAAGCCCACACCAGGTCCAGTCTTGCTATCTTTCTGCCTGCTGCTTGTGGGTGAGATCTAAGTTCTCAGCTACTGTCCTAGTGCCATGCCTGCCTGCCGCCATCCTCTCTGCGACAATGGTCATGGACTACCCAGCTAACACTATAAGCAAGTCCTCAATTAATGCTTTCTTTTATATGTTGCCTTGGTCATGGTGTCTCTTCACAGCAATGAAGCAGTAACTAAGAAACATACCATAGTGCATGTTGGGAACCAGGACATAGTCAGAAGTCAGTTTTCACTCTTGGCTTTATCTGAGGCTGGGTCTCTTTTGTTTCTGCTGCTGCATTGTGTACTGTAGTTTGCTGATCCATGAGCTTCAGGACTATAGGAATGTGGGGATCACAAATGTGGGCTGCTGCATCTGGCTGTTATGTGGGTCCTCCAAATCCAAACCCGGGTTGTCTTTCTTAACCTGCCTTTACCCACCAAGTCATCCCCTTGGCCCTGTATTTCCCTTTGATGTCTGGAAGTGGTTAAATGACATCAAGAACATCGTGTGTTTGTTCCATCCTTTCCTTGTCCCATCTCTCTTGTTAGGTGATGAATATATTGTACAGAGCATCAAAAACCATTCCCACTTCCCACCTGTAGTTCTTCCTCTGGGAACATTATTTCTGAAAACGCTAAATCAGCCTCAGGTAAACAATGTAATTTATACTTACTATGACCTCCTCTGCTGAAAACTCAAACCAATGTGCTCCAACTCCACGCCTTTCCTTAGGAGAGGCGTGCAAGTCAGTGGTTCCTGTGTGCTTTTCTAGTCCCTAGAAAACCGCAGTGTCCCTTCTCTAACTTCTGTGCAACTCCACCTGGTGCATATTGGCTACACACTGCCTTTTGTTTTGGCATATTACCCTTGGTCCTTTGCACAGCCATGAGAACACAGCAGAGCCTACAGGTCTGCCCCTACACAGTGAACAGCAGGACATGCCTGCCTAGAGTGAGGAGCTGGTCCTGTGGCCCCTGGCCCCCTTTTGGAGATGTTCAGGGTGAAGGGAGAAGTCTGATGCTGAAAGCACAGGGAGGAGCTCATGGGGCTCTCTTGAAATAAAGATTCTGGTGAAACAGGTGCTGTTTTGATGAGTGACGGAAACTCATTTCCAGGAGGGCAGATTATATTTTTATGGATTTTTCAAAAGACAAACTCTGACTCATTTTTCTTCCCAAAGATGGTTGCGTGGGAAGCATCCAGTGAGGTGTTCATCTTCAACACCACAGGCCACAGAGCTGCCAGCTACCCCTGGGAGTCCTGGCAGGTGGGATGTTTACAGATTTTGGAAGGTATGGTGTCTTTTGTTAAATGACGAGCGTGCCAGGTATAACAAGGCCATCAGTAACCCAAACCAAGGCAGAAGATTGGACTAAGTGGCCATCACACATGATTCTGACATTCAGGTTCTATGGTGTTAAATAGGAAAACAGTAAAGAACCACATCCTATTTTACCCCTCATCGAACAATGCTAGGTGGATTCAAAATAAAGCAGTGTCTGTTGAGCTAGGTCACAATGCACCACTTCATTCATTGAGATGGGTCACAGTGCACCATATTCAGTACTAAGAAATGAATTGAGCAACACAGTTTAAAAAGCCCAGGATATTGCTATTTGGCATTTGAGATTTTCCTCCTACCCAGGTCTCTGGCAACAAAGGCAGGAATCAGCTTGCTGGGTTTTGTTTCAGAAACCTACTGTTTGGCCACTTGGCTCAGGAATGAAGTAAAAACAAACCAGAGCATATGGAAGACAAATATGAGCCTCCTGAAGATACAAGTGTTCTGACTGCTCTTCACTGTAAAACACCCTACCAGTTGTTCTAAAAAAATCACAAAACTCAAGTAAGCTACCCACCAGTCCCCGATTTGTCAACAAAAAAGGCATTCTGAAAAATGGTGCCCCCAAATGAGTTTGCAGAACTTTGCAATAGCAAGGATACAGATACTCTATAGATACTGTCTTTCTATGAAATTTATGAATTTTATATCACCTGGCTCATAGACAAACTGGCAAGCGCAGGACTCTCTCTCTCTCTCTCTCTCTCTCTCTCTGTGTGTGTGTGTGTGTGTGTGTGTGTGTGTGTGTGTGTGTGACATGCAGAGGCCACTGGACAATCTCGGATGTAGTTCCTCAGGTACCTCCCATCTTTCTTTTTCTGGCCTGGGTTCCTCACTGGCCTCTAGAAGTAGGCTAGATTGGCTGGCCAGTCAGTTCCAGGGATCCGCTTCTGACTTCCAGGGATTCTTTTCTCTGTCTGTCTCTGGAATAACAACGACAGAATTCCTTGTCCAGCATATTTTACAAGGGTTCTGGAGAAAACTAAGGTCTTTGTGCTTGTAAAGCACACACTTTACTGACTGAGCTAGTCATGAATTATCTTTCAGTTTTGTGTGTGTGTGTGTGTGCAGGTGCCTGAAGAGGCCAGAGGACTTAGACCCTCTGGAGCTGGAGTTATAAGGGATTGTTGAGCCACCTGACATGAGTGCTGGGACTCAAACCCTGGTACTCTTTCCTCTGAGCCATCTCTCCAGTCACATTAGCATTTTATAAAGGACTCCAGGGACAAACTCTGTCTTCTCACAGCATCATTTTCCGAAAAAAAACTTGTCCAGAAAAAAGAAACATTTCCTTTTGTCAGATTTAGTGACATCTTCTCAACACCATTACTCAGGTTTTAGTGCTGAATCAGCTCGAACTCCTCTCCCCTCTTGTTTATCTTTTTTTTTTGTTGTTTGTTTGTTTGGTTTTTCGAGACAGGGTTTCTCTGTAGCTTTGGAGCCTGTCCTGGAACTAGCTCTGTAGACCAGGCTGGCCTCGAACTCACAGAGATCCGCCTGCCTCTGCCTCCCGAGTGCTGGGATTAAAGGCATGTGCCACCACCGCCCGGCTTCCCTCTTGTTTGTCAAGGAGAGAAAAGGTGCCGTCTTTCTTTGGTGCATCTGCCTCTGGCCCTCACCCATAGACTCTATGTGTATATTTCCTGCTACAGGGACTAGGAAGCTAGGTTACCAAACTCATTCAAAACCTACATAGAGTAGAAATAAGTTCCTAGAGAATATCTGGGAGGGGGGCTTCATTGGTTCAGCAGATACTAAAAAATGAAACACAAATGCTGGCTGGGCATGGTGACAGCTAACTTTAGTCTCAGCACTCGGGAGGCAGAGGCAGGTGGATATACATGAATTTGAGGCCAGCCTGGTCTACAAAGCAAGTTCCACTTGTCAGCCAGGGCTACACAGAGAAACACTGTCTCAACCCACCTTCCCATGAAGAGATACAAATGCCTAATTTTGATGTATCTTTAGGTGCTAAATTTAAGATTACCTTTGTTGTTCATTATTAGATAAATAGGCTGTACAGTTAGTTAAGTATTCTCCATATCATTACTGAACAGGTTTTAAAGGTTTATTTTTATTTTAGATTATGTATATATGGTAGAGAATATATGCATGTGAGTATGTCAGATCCCCTTAGAGCTGGAGTTAACTGTGGGCTGCCTAACATGCATGCTGGGAATTGAAGCTGGTCTTCTGCAAGAACAGTAGGTGTTCTTAACTACTGAACCATCTCTTCAGCGCCCGAGTATGTTTTAAGACAGACTATCAATAAGAGCCTTTAGAGGCTTGATGGAGGTCAGTGGTAGAGCTTGCCTAACATGCACAGAGCCCTGGGTCTGGTCTCTAGCACCAAGAAACAAGATATGCTCATCTTTAATCCCAGCACTTGGGAAGCAGAAGCAGTTTGATTCCTGTGAGTTTGAGGCTCATAGTGAGCTCCAGGCCAGCTAGAGCTACACAGTAAGACCCTGTTTAAAACAACAATAACAACAACAGGCCCTCAAAACAACAAAGCATATTCAAGTACCATTTTAACATGTAAAGAGACCATTCTCCCATCATACACAAACTAAGAGAACTTGGCAATAATGAGTATGAAATTTTGTACTAGCATAAAGGATATGTTTAACAACAAGCAAAAGATGTGTTTTCATGTGTGGTGCTGGGGATGAACCCAGGCCCTTGGACCTACCAAGCAGGTAAGTATTCTACCTCTGAGCTAGATCCCTCCCCCAGGCTTTTCTGCAATGAGTTCATTTACGAGAATGAACATGGCAAACAATCCATGAGCAAGCTAAGGTAAGGTTCTACCTAGAAGCTACACAGCGTCTGTGGCTGCAGTGGGCCCGCTGATGCACTCTTCTAACGTTATTAAAAGGGGAATATACATACATGCTAGAGTTGCACCACTCTGCTGAGCCCCTAGGACTTGTAGATCTGAAAGTTGTGTCCTAGTCAGATCTTATTGTCTCAACTGTCCTGAATTCTTATCCTTTAAGTCAGAATTTTGTCTATTCCAGTGCTACAGAGGGACATTATGAAGTGAAATGTCCCCCACTCCAGATGGCATCCAGGGCCTGGGACCTGCTAGGCAAGCGTTCCATCACTGAGTTAGCCGCAGCCTGAAATGGCCTGCACGTAGACATGCGCACTTTTGATGAGAAGACTGCCTGTGCCAGCCAGTCATCGACAGCAAGGGACAGACAAAGAATGATGAGAACATGCGGCCTGCTGGCAAGGTGGCTCATCAGGCAAAGGCCTTACTATGAAGCTGAAGAAGCTGGACCCCGGGGACCCACAGGGTGGGGGAACTGACCCCTGCAAGTTGTTCTCTGTCCTCTGCATGAGCGCTATAGCAAGCATCCTGCCCCTCTGGAAATATATAAATGTAGTTTTTACAATAAAAACCCAACAAATGATTTTTTTTGTAGGTCAGGCTGCTCTTGAACTCTTTTTAAATTAATTAATTAATTTATTATGTATACAATATTCTGTCTGCGTGTATGCCTGCAGGCCAGAAGAGGGCACCAGGCCTCATTACAGATGGTTGTGAGCCACCATGTGGTTGCCGGAAATTGAACTCAGGACCTTTGGAAGAGCAGGCTCTTAACCACTGAGCCATCTCTCCAGCCCCCAGCCAACAAATGATTTTTAAAATACCATTTTAACAATTAATTTTCAGTATCTGAATTAATTTTAAATCAGACCAACAGCATAGAGGGCCCAACATTTTACCTGCTTTTATGTCCTTTTGGTAGAGTTGCTTTGTTTTTAATGTGCACGGGTGTTTTGCCAGTATGTATGTCTGTGTACCATATGCATGCCTGGTTCCCAAGGAGGCCAGAAACCAGAATTAGATCTCCTGAAACTGAATTACAGGTGTCTGTGAGCCACCATGTGGGGTCAGGGATTGAACTGCGGTCCTCTGTAAGAGCAGCTAGTGTACTCAACAATCTGAGCCATCTCCCAAGGCCCCTCCTTTGGCAGAACTTTAAGGAATAATAAAATTGAAAAACATGGGCAAGCAAAGAGAAAGATTACAAGAATAACTTGATAGGCTCCCAAATAACCTAAAAGGTGGAGTCTTTTACCTTTCCTACCTACACTAGATGGGTAAGAGGTAAAATTAAAATACATTCTTAAAATTCAAGCCAGCATTATTTACTATCTATTTTGGATCTGACATCTTCAGGAAATGAACAGATCATAGCATTATTCCATCCCTTGGAGACCTTATCAACTTTACAGAATGAGAAGATTTACACACAAAATAATTTAGATTTAAAAAGTCTCCTAAGCAAAACAAATTGTGTCTTCACTGCTTTCACTAGCCAGGGAATCCTGCAACAACAAAGACCACACACATAGAATTCCTTAAATACAAGAAACAAATGAAGAAACAGAACTTCCCTTTAAAATGAGTTGGGAGAAAGTCTATCAACCTTCAATATTTCCTTCAGTCCCCTGCATTGGGGAAAATTGGCTAAGTCAGTGTTACTCAGCTTAACAACCGAGCGATACGCCGGGCTTCCCAGGACCTGAGCCCCGGCAAGTCCCTCAACTCACTGTAGTGTTTTTGTTTTTTCACTGTGGCATCTTTACTGCATGTGTAACACTGGAAAAGGTATTTCGTCCATTTCGTGCCAAGCACTGTGGGTAGTTAGGTGAGTAACACGCAAGCCTTACCATAAAAGATCTCTTAAAAAGACACATGCAGTTTAGTTCAATGCATCTGCCAGGAAATGTCCAAGGTACCTGCCTGCTCACCTGTTGATGACACTAAGCTGGATCATACAACTTAGTAAGGTGTCCTTCACCTGACTGTCACTATCCATAGATATCTTAGACCTTTTTAAATCTAAGGGAAGCAGAAGATGGGAAGGTGCAGAATTTTGGGAGAAAATGCAGTCAAGTCAGCCAAAGAATAGTGAAGGAACAATACCATCAGGTAGAGGGGATGATAGCAAAATACCCCCTGGAAAAAAATTCTAGCATGGGAGGTACAAGTGTGGAATACTAATGAAAGTAAACCAGGAGTGTATGACAAGGGGCACTGCTGGCCAATGCTAAGATTCTTTGTCTAGGCCTCAACTTCTTAAACTGTGGCTTGTGACCCCATATGGGGTCCAGTAAATGAATGTGAGGGTATGGATAAATTTGATAACAGTCAAAGTTTCCTGAATTTGCAAAAGGTCAAAAGGTAATACAAAATTACAGATGATGAATCTGAGGTGTTTCTGACATTCACCTGTATTGCACAGGGTGGCTTCACTAGAGCGTTGTTTCTGAACATACAACACACAGGCTGCACTGTATGTTCAACGATACGGCCTGAGACATTTTGGCTCAGACTCAGGGCCATCATATGTGACTGATTGAAGAGTTTCTAGTACATATAGAGATTTCTGCTCTTACAGAACATAATGGTTTAGCCATAGAAAGCAGACTTTAAATATTTTCCTTATTTCTCAGCATGTAATCACCAATATCAGTATACTAGTGAAATTTCTAAATATCTTTGGATTGGATTCCATCAGATTGTTTGATTTTAAGAATTGCTAGTTGCTGACTCAGTTTTATTAAAAATTGTTGAATGAATTTTGACATAGGATTAGACAGAATAATTTTCAGAATAATTTCTGAAATGGTTCTAAACGTATTTCTGCTTTTCATTTTACATTACATATTTATGCAAAGTGGCATCTTCTGCATGAACAATCATAAAAATAAAAATGCTGACCAGTTCTAAAGGATGAAGATGTGGTAAGCTAGATCAACGTAATATATCCAGCCAAGATTTAATTATGTAAAACTAAGCACACCTATCTATCTCACTAGTGTGAAAAATTGCCTTCCTCTTTAGTGAACTATAAAGCTGTATGCATAATAGAGGTGTTTTTAAATGAGTTTATGATTTTATTGCCAGCAAATGTCTGATTTGTATAGCTATTTTATATACCTATACATCCAAGGTTACTTTCTTGGGTGAAAGGGATCATGAATTAAAAAGATTTAAAAGACCAGTTCTAGGGCCATGGTATCCAACATATGGTGTGCTCTGGAAAGCTGGAGAAATTTGGTCTAAACATTTCTACACTTTCATGTACATTTTCTCTCTCACACACACATTCCTCCCCATCTCTATTAACTGAGATTGGAACTTTAAGAGGGTGACTGGGGATGAAGAGAGACAACTGAACACTACAGTTCATGAAAAGAATCCAGAGCCAGGGCATGGCAGTGTAGAACACAGGATGATTATGAATTCAAGGCCAACCCAAGCTTCATGAAATCCTGTTCCCCCAAAAAACAAGGGCTGAGGTTGGAGCTCAGTGGCAGAGTGCATGCCTGGCATGTCCAGGAAGACCTGGGTTGAACAAACAACACCCAGGAGGAGCTGTCCAGCAGATAGCTGTATATAAAACTGGGGATGCGGGAAGAGCCTCTGAAGAACAGGTAGACTGGGAGCCATCTACTAAAAGTATGAGCAGAAAGAGGTGAGCAATGGTGTAACCCATCTACAAAAAATGAGTGCAGCTTTTGTTCAGAAGCATAGGCAGTACAGGCTGCTGCTATTTTAAGTTCTCAAATTTATGAAATACAAATTCCATAGCTACTAGGTCTTACTATTAGGTAGCTGCCTACTCTTGATTTTTTTCAGACAATGTCTCATGTTGCTCAAGCCTTGAACTTGCTATGTAGCTAAGGATGCCACTAGGCTCCTGACTCCACCTCTTGAGTGCTGGGATTATACCATGCCCAATTTATATGATGCTGGGGACCAACTTAGGGCTTCATAAATTCTATCTAGGCAAGCACTTTCCTGACTATGTCCCCAGATCCCTATTTTTGATGTTTGATTTCTTGATTTTTATGACAATGAAAAAGAAGTCTATCTCTTTAGAGAAGTGAGTTGAAGTTTTGAGCATTTCCTAACCTAGAAAAGTAAGGTATTCTGGATGGGCATCGAGCTGGAACTGCCAAAGGATCTTGAAGGGGAAACAACTGACATTCTTCTACAGTGTACTATGTTGGTAGTTTAGACTTGTAAATCTAATTTTTACTTGTGATACTTTCAATTTATGATGGATTTATCATGACATAATCCCACTAACAGTGGGAAAGCATCTACTTTCTATTAGTATTTGAAAGTAAGGCACAATTTATCATAAAAAAAAGACGTTAGTACTCTGGAAGCAATTTAGTATAAGGGTTTTTTTTCTTTGCCATTTTGGATTGCAGTTAACTAAGGATTTTAGAGGTGCCTACTGTGGGATATTTGTACACTGTGTGAAGATGTATTGTGTGATTGGTGTAATAAAAAAGAAGAATGGCCAATAGCTAGGCAGGAGGTATAGGTGGGACTTCTGGGAAGACAGAGAGAAACATTGTTTGAGCACCAAAAATGGTTTTTAAGTATGTGTGGGGCAGCTTTGCTTGTGTAACAACCATTACATTCATTGCCTGCAGAGGCAGGAAGGAACTGAATCCCCTGAAACAGTAGTTACAGATAGAAGTGGTGAGCTGTCACATGGATGCTAGGAATTGAACCCAGGTCCCCTGTAAGATCAGCCAGTGCGCTCAACCACTAAGCACTCTTCTAACACCTGAGGTTTTAATACACTGAAAACAAAAACAAGAACCCTGAGTTCAGTGATATTCAAAACGTGGAAGTAAAATGGAAAGTCTTGCTGTCTCTGTCCCCCACTATCCTTCTCCCTCTCTCTCTGTCTCTCTCTCTCATACACACACAAGCTAGCTAATAAATGTAGCATTAAGGTGAAATTATAAAGTGCCCACATTGCAACTGTTTGATAACTGATTCAGAGAATCGTCACTGGCTGTTTAAGCAACTGGGATGAGGACAAGGATCGTATACTCACAGGTTGCTTCTTAAACTACAGAGTGAGAAATTGTCCCACAAAGGAGACTTGACAGATACCACTTAACACAAATTTAGCATCACCAACAATAAAGCTGTACCATATGCATCCTGATAATGTGTAAATGGGTAACACTCATATCTAACCATGAAAGAGAATGAGGAACACTGTACAAGACCATTCATTTATATTGTTACAAAATATCAGTAACAGAAAGGGCACCAGACCTGTGGAACAGGCCTGTAATCTTAGCTACTCCAGAGGCCGAGGCAGGAAGATTGAGCGTAAGGCTTCTTTGAGCTACACTGTGTTCGAGAGCAGCCCAGGCAACCTAGTGAGAACTTATCTCAAAATTAAAAAATAAAGAGGGCTGAGGTGTAGTTCAGAGTACTTGCCTATTATGCCGAGGTCCTGAGTTCAAGCCTTAGCACCACACAAAACAACGAAAACAAAAAGGACAGCAGTTTCTCCAGAGGACAGGATGAAAGGAGACCAAACCCAATAAATGAGTCTTTGCTACAGTCACAAGAAAGATGAAACATAAAAGACAGAGGGAACAAAGGTCATCTATCAGATGTTACTGAGTCAATATTATATTTCAGGGTGTCACAGTGATGTGGTGACTGCAGAGAAAGCCCTTACCTATAGGGAACACGCAGTGATGGGTTAGGGCTAAAGCTGCGCGACGATTCAGTTTATTTTCAACAGGTTCAGGGGGAAAAAAGGAAAAATACTAAAATTGTAATAAAAAGTAGATATAATAAAATACAAATATGGGGCATTAAAGAGAAATGGATATTTATTCTATTATCTATAATCTCAGCTTTCCTTTAGCACTGAAAATTTTTTTAAAAGTCAGTTAAACATACAAGCTAGTCCTCGTATGACTAATAAGCCACAGTTGCTTTTATTTAGATGAATATGCTAAATAACAAATTTTAACATTTATTTAAAAGCCCTGTGACATGCTTTCCTGTCAAAGCTGTCTAGTGGTGAGGTGGATCCACTACTCACAGCCAGCGGCAGCGGCAGGATTCCCTGCCCTTTCCTCAAAACTGTTGCACTTCCCTGTGAAATTAACACACCAGCAACACACCTACAAAAAGCAGTCGCCGTATCACAGCTTAACACTGGAAAACCTATAACCTTCTGGTTTTAAAATAATTTATTTCATAGATCTGCTTTAATTTCATGTCTCAGAGCATACATTATTAACCAAGAGGTGCTGGACAAAGATTGTAAAAAGGGAGAAAACATTTAGAATAAGAAACAGGCTCAGTCCCACTAGATTTGACTCTGCCTTGTAAAGTCTTCCTAGGATAAATTTCTACTATACTTCTTTTGTGCTTACAAAAAACATTAACTTCTGAATTTCCAATGCTGGAAATAAATTTTTACAGTTTAGTATGCATTCAACTGACACACAGGCAACCAGATCAACTCTGCCATCAACATCAGCATAATGTGTACTTCCTGTCACTGCACTAACATTAAACTAAACTTCAAACCACAAAACTTGTGACTAACATTAAAAAGGCAAGCTATAAGATACTCAAAGCTTATTAAAGACAAATTGCACATGGTTACGATGGGACATCATTTGACAACAACTGTTGTGCATATGGCTGCTTTTTCTTATACGAAGGCCAGCGGCAAACAGGGCAACAGTGTCGGCCCCCAGCCAACCACATAACAATGCAATTCTGATGAAATACATGACCACAAGGTAACCCCATTAGCAAACATCCATTTTCAAAATTCTCAAGGCAAACAACACATTCAGTACAGTGCAGTGTACCAGCAGGCCAAGTTAACCAGTCCGGTTCCAATTCTTCATTAGTGTTATGTGATCCATATGACCTCCCCTTCCTTTCATACGGGCTGGCCTGACAATATTTATTGGCACATGAACAAGCCCCAGCATCACAGTGGCTTGCTCTTCCTGAAGAACTGTGAACTACGCTTTGTTTATCTTCAGATACATTCTTACTACTAAAAGTGTCCACGTTGTCACTATCTGAGTCATTTTCAGTGTCTTGAGAACTCTCTGACATTTCTTCTTCAGATTGCACCCCAAGACATTTAAACCGCCACATTGGTAAGTTTTTAATATAATCAGTTGGTATCAGAGGGTGAAGCCAAAGGTCAGGGAAAGCTAACCGTTCCAAGAATAAGTCAGGGTCTTCGTCCCAGTCAGATTCTACAGGAAAGTTCTGAAGAGAAGCAATCGGGTGGAAGAGGTAGCTGGTGTACCAGTCCCACAGACTTGATAACCATTCCAAATTATTCGCATTAACTTCATCATTGTTGCTGCGCCGTCTCTTCTTCTCAAAGTAATCAATTAGCAAGCCATGTCCAAGGTACGTACTGAGAAACAGGGCTGGGTGTGAAGAGTAAAACATCCAGTCTGCCCTTACCCACGAAGCCAGTGTGGTTGTATTAGAGTATCGCAATAATCTTAAGCTATATTCATAAAAGCTATCTAAGTAAGGGAGCTGTAGAAAGCCCAACACAGGTAGCCAGGAAATAATTAATAGGGAATTGTATGTCCCTAAAGTGCTTATGAGAACCACAAACCGCTTGATGGTTGCTCCTTGTGTAATAAATAAGTCCATCCAAGCCATAAGATTAACTAGAACCAAACTCAAAACAAACAGATCATTTACTTCAGGTTGTAATGAGCGCAAAAATGAATCCATGGCCTGGAGGGATATAAATTCACCTGTGTGGTTACCATATCTGTAAATTCCTTCAGGAGTTCTAAGTATGTATGATGGCATGTTATAAACACCAATATCTGTCATATAACTCTTGTTGTCCCAGTTTTCCACATTAACAAAGATAAACTCAACTCTTCCAGTAAATTTTATACTTAACGCAGAGAAGAAAGCTGGTGGTTGGTCAAGCTTTGCAAATAGGTATATTTTTACCCAGTACTGATCACTTTTATTCCATTCTTCTTTCAAATGCTCAACGCTATAAATAGTTTTGATTCGAGAAGCTGCATGGGCAGTTATCCACTTAAAAATGTGTTCCACTTCAATCTTGCGTCCACTATACTCTTTAAGCATGACTTTTCCTTTAGATGTACTTGTTTGTGGGACAGACATAATGAGGGTGGAACGAACCCAGCCTCTCCTCCTGCAGTACCTGTAAGAGAGTAAACTGCAGTCAACAGCTGGGCCACTGCACAACTTACATCCTAACAGTTTCTTTAGGGCCTGAAAAGTTCCCTTTTACCCTCTTCTCAGATAACCTTCAAATAACTGTGGTAACTGTGTCAGAACAAGCTAGTTTACTGTAGTCTGCTCTGAATATGTTTCATTTTATTTACTGAGCACACATTCATATTCATTAGGGTTAAATGAATATGTTGCACATTCATAGGATCAGAGAGGAAAGTATAGTTGTGTGGCCTATGCTCTATAATGGTAACATGACTAATCTTAGGAACACTGTGATCTAATGAAAGATAACTGAAGATGGTATGTTGGCTTTCAAAGAGCAGGTCGCTGAGGACTCTGGGAAGCAATCTCAGTAACTGACTCTCAGCTTCTTACTCCTTGATTCATTTCCTTACAATGCAGATTCCATTACCATGAAATGGTTTGAAAAACAACATGCCTTAGAAGTATCTCTATCCCTTAACTATATATTTACCCAATGCAAAATAGTTCAATGATAAGAATCTGTTTTTGCCCTTGCCAGAATCACAGTAGGTAAAATGCAGGTAGATGACGGCCTCCTTCAGATATTATCTAAGGAGCTTTCAATGCAAGATACTTGTGATAACACATTTCCGTTCATTACAATTTGCCTTTATTTTTATGTGTGTGTGCGCATGTGTGAGTTTATGTGTAGCATGTGTGCACAATATATCAGAGCCCCTAGCACTAGAGACAGACAGCTGTAAGCTATCTAGGTGCTGGGAACTGACTGCAGGTCTCTGCAAGAGCAGAAAAATGTTATTAATTACTGAACCATCTCTCCAGTCCTACATCTCTACTCTTAGTCATTATTTTTATCTTTTCTCCTATAACTACATTCACTTCTGATTTGTGTCATATATCAAATGATAATCTTTATGACACAAAGTCTTTCTTTGTAGAGCAGGCAAGGTTTTAGTTGATTCATTTCTTCCTTTTATATTTTCTTTTCAGTTCAGAACTCATATTTTTAAGTTTTGTTATTCTGAAGAGAACTAAAGATCACCCAACAGAAGAATATTCCCTATGTTACAACTTTCAAACTAAATCATGTTTTCCAAGTTTGGATAATAATTTCTAACACTTATAAAATACTAGGTTACTAATATTCATTTCTCTAAAGACTAATCTAAAGGTATCCAAATGAAGACCAGACTATAGGCATAAATTGTTTTAAGAATCTTATATTACCATGTATCAGCATAAAACCCTTTACATCCAATTCAAAAAGAACATTTTAAAGGTCAGAATAAATTCAGTGATAGTATCACAAAAACATTCTTCAATTCTGTTGTTGTTTTGCAACAGTATTTCACTCCACAGGTTGGCTTAGAACTTGAGATTCTCCTGTTTCTACCTCCCACTGGGAATAAAGACACAACCACTTTGCCCAGCTTATTAGTCACTTCTTTCGGCTATATAAAAAAATGTTGATTTTTTTTTTCACCAGTGACCACACATTGTGGCCCACAGCTGCCTAATTACTCCAGATTCAGGAGATCCATCTTTTGAACTCCAACAGCACCTACACTCATACATGCATATATGTTCCTCTACACACACCACACACACACACACACTCCTCTATACCCACGTATATGTTCCTCTATACACAATATATAATCTAAATTCTTTAAATTAAAAAAATGGAATAACAGGACAAGAATGAATATAATAATATACTGAATATTGAAGATGATGACAAACCAAACCACCTCATCTAAGAAAATGTGAAGAAAAAGAAAACAGTAAAGGGTAGAAAAGTTAGAAAGGATATGTTCGATTAAACAAAATGCTAAGTCTGACTTTGACATTAGGGAGAAGGGCATGCCTAGGGACAGCTGTAGGCAAGGAGAGTGACTAAGGAGACGCAAACTGAAGGCCAGAAGTACGAAAGTGGTGGTGTATGCCTGCAATCCCAGCCCTTGACTGAGGAAGGGCTACGGTGAGTTCAAAGTCAGTCTGAGCTGCAAATGAGAACAGTGACGTCACCCACGCCGTCTCTCTGCAAGAGAACACTGAAACAAAAGGACTACAGACCATTTTAAGGGATCGCTCAGAAAGTCAACAAACAGCAGCTTATGCAAAACTACAGACATCTTAGTAACTAGCCATACACTAAACATAAAGTTAGTTTTCCGTTCAGGTGGGTTTCTGGTAGTGTTGTCTTTATTAAGCAAGAAAGATTCTGGTCAAGGTTCAATCTCTGAATTTTCAATCCACTTACCTGGGATCACTAGAACAGTTAAAAGTGCCTGTTCGTATTCCAAATCTTGACACCTTTTTTACCATTTTCTCCCAGTGGATTTTACCCACCAAAGGACTTCTGTCATTTGCTATGACCTATTTCCCAAAATAGAAAGAAAGGGGAAAAAGTGAAACTTTAATTAGCTAAACCCAATCATTCATATCTACAGCAAAAATCCTCTGGTTTAACTGAATTACTTCGTTATTACTACAATTCCTTTTGAAGTTTAATTTATTGTTATTATTGTATATATGTGTGGGTGCTACAGCACCTTGTGGAGAGCAGAGCCAACTCACAGCAGTCAGTTCTCTCCTACTGTGTTGGTCTGGGGACGGAACTCAGGTCAGCAGGCTTGTGCAGCAAGCACCTTAACCTGCTGAGCCACCTTACTGGCCCTCACTTACAGAGCTAAAACTGTCCAACTAGAAAAGAAACACAAGTGCAGGGTGTTAAACCCCATGCTCTAGGAGTAATAGGAGTCAAAGCTTGTGAAAAATCTAGCCATATTCTCTACCACGTGACCTAGTCTCTAGGATTATGTTACACAGACAGAAAATGGCCCTGAAATCAATTTCTCCTTGAAAATGTTTTTAAAAAACAAAGCTTATGAAAATTATCATATGTGGACTTAACCAGTTCAAATTTCACATTTTTCAAAGTTTACTTTTATAACCAAGGATCAAACATGTTTTCTATTAAATTATGCTTTGACTAAATCAATGCTACTCTTAGGACTTTTCCCTCAGCAACTTTGAAAGGAACAGCCATAATGAACTTGACAATCATAAACTTCTACAACAACTGTGTAAATACTCCTCAAATACAATTAGGTCTCAGAGAAACAGATTATTTTTTAAAGAAAGGAAAAAAATCTAAATTGACTTTCAAAACGTTAATAGCTTCTCTATTTATGTCAGTTTAGTAGTTAGTATCTCTTCTCTTTATCCTTTGATCTTCCTGACAGTCTCACTGAAGATAGCAATAAAAAAATTTAAATATAAAAGAAAATACAATTAATTGGAAAACCAAAAAAATATCTAAAGTTTTTATGAAACCATCTAAATTTAAGTACAGCATATATATAGGCCTAAGCTGTTTTCACAAATGCCATCTTTACTAACAGTACTCAATTTAATATTACAACACAATACTCTGGGGCCTCTAATCTTTCTGGCAGGAAGAACCATTTCCATATTCAAAAATCCTCCAGGAAGTGAAACTCCAGGCATGTGTTTGAACTGAGTACCAGTAGTCAACTCCCTGGGAGAGGCAAGGAATGGTACAGCTACCTCAAATGTGGCCTTTCTCCTGGGAAGTCTAAAATATCAGGGGCATCACAGGCTGGGGGCGCATGGAAGTGAAAATGAAGTTTCCTTTCTGTGCTACCAGATCACTCCAGTAACTCCACAATGTCATGGATACTGCTGTTCTAACCCTTATGGAAATGTACATGTACATGTAACATTATATAACATACATTTGATACTCAATACACACATAGATTAGAGAATTAAGCAAATGGTTTGATAGTGTTTTTAATGAAAATAGATGGTCTTACTGAGGGAGAGATGAGTTCACACATTCTTAGATGACTGAGGACATGGGCATTTTAAGGAGGCTCATGTTAATCACATTACCCAAGATGATATTTAATATTTACCTTTTCTCTGGTCTAAAGCTATATGCAAAGGTTTACCTGGTGAATCAGGGTGGTCAGGCATGGTATGCCTGCTTCCCGATTCCTTTTGTGTGTGTGTGTGGTGGGGTTCATAGGACACTAAGGACATACCAGGCAAATGTTCCACCACTCAGTTACATACCCAGCCACAAGGCAAGAGTTATTTTCTTTCCTTATACTTCTCAAGAGTGAATAGTAGTTCTCTTGACCTCAGAATGTAATTTTCAGATTTCTCAGGAGATAGACAGGTCTCTGTGAGTCTAGAGTAACTCTCTTGTTCTTTGTGTTCTCTCTTACTCTCTGGATTTTGCACTCCCCTTTTTCTCTGCTCCTCCTTTTCTCTCTCTTTTAAAATAACTCTCTTTCCCAACATTTTTCCATTTCTTGACTAAAGCTATAAAATAACCTAGGCACTTTAAGCCTGTGTTGGCAACAACCATCACTCCAAGGAGCTGAGAGCCTGCCTCTGTCAATGTAGCACGGCTCTAAGTCTCCGGGCAGCTTTGAAAGAAGACCCAGCTGCTCACTGTGGAAGTACCTTGTAGACTCATGACAAGCACTCCTGTGTTAGGAGTGAGAGAGGGCTGTTCCTGGACACATCTAGGCTCTGGCAGGGAAAGCAGAAGTGAGTGAGGAGAGTTGGGAACACATCTGATGAGCTACATGACAATGTTCAACCCTGGGGCCTTATTTACTCAGCAATCTGTTCTAGCATCTGCTCTGGAAGTGTTTAAGGATCCCCAACTGAGAGAGCGGTACAAAAATGTGAAGTCATCTAAAGCTTTTCATGAAATCATTTTATATAACTCTGTCACTACAGCTATACAATTAGAAATTACTTTGCTAAAATCCTATACAGTTATGTTAGTCAACTGAAAGTTTTGCATACATTAACTTTAAAGGAGGGTCAGTGATGGACAAAAGCTGAAACTGAATAGCATTTTAATTAACAAATTTTTAAGTATTCACCCTGTTACCATTTCTCTAATTTCTGGCTAAAATCAAGTGTACTATTCTCATTGGCTTACATTATGGGTAAAGACATAAACTTTTTCACCAACATAAAACACAAGTGGCTTGCTTGTATTATGTTTATATTTAGCTCTGTAGTAGCCCAATAAAAGGATGAATAAATTAGGAATGCCCTAAACAAATCTCTTATCCAAGAGCAAAGATAAACAAGTTTAAAATCAGCTTCCAGCCAAACAGGAAATGCATTAACATAATACTTCAGTAATAGTGTCCAAGCTTTCCAGTGCTTTAAGTCATAAAGAATTTTTTCACTGCTGTGCAGCTTCAATGACTTTAAGCTCATTAAGTGGGACATCCAGTAGGGAACGAGCAGCTATATCCCTTTTTGAATCATGACAAAGGTCAAAACAAAGAAATGAAAATGTTAGAGAACAGCTCCATAAAAGCCACTCACTATGTAACTTTTCCGTTTCAAAAGCCTTTGCCAATTATGTCTCTGACCAGCAACATTTTGAAACAAAATAATCATCTTCTAATTTTGGTGCCAAGAAGACTAGCTAGTTGTAGAGTCAAAGAATCCACAAAATTGGGAAATAAATGGCTAATGAGAGACAGGAGTTTAAGTTAGGGACAAAGCAGGAAATTGTAACTTTGTATCAATTGTGCCACAAAGGAAGGACTTGATTCTGTGTGCATTACATAGTACATATTATTGGTAAAGCTGTCACATAGATTTTGCTACATTTAAAAATGAAAATTAGTTTTTGTGATGGTTGGTGGAAGGAGAGAACCAACTCCTACAAGCTGTCCTCGATCTCAGTAAGTGCTTCTTGCCACAGAAGATAGATGTAATTTTAAAAAGTGGGGGAAGACAGGGCATCAAATGGCTTAGTGGGTAAAAGTATTTGTCTGGCAAGCCTGATGACCTGAGTTTGATTGCCAGATCCACATAAAGGAAGGAGAGAACCAACTCTGCAAAGTTGTCCTTTGGTGGTCACACAGTGGGCATTCCCTCCCACACTGCTGCTGCCATGCTTTCCCCTCCATGATGGTCTATATCCTCACACTGGGAGCCCAACTAGACCTTTCCTTCCTAAACTGCTACCACCAGGTGTCCTGCCACGGCAACAGGAAAAGCAATACAGTTCCAGTCTCCACACACGCTCAAGTATTGAGGAAGCACATGGAATCGAGCTCAACAAGCTGAAGACAGAAGTGGTCAGAGTCAACGCAGTGCAGTCTATGAAAATAGTCCTCATTAAAAAAGGAAAAGAACAAACACACAAACATAAGCGTCTTTTACAATACCTAACACGGAGACTAACATGATGGCTGACACCTGTAATCCAGCACTCAGAAAGATGAGGCAGGAAGACTGCTAATGCTTGAACTACAAAGTGAGAACCTGCCTCAAAACAGACAACAATAGAAAACAAAGACAGAAGTAGAAAAGAATAGCAATTCAAACTGTAGAAAACATATTCCTGAAAGCTATCCTTTGCAAAAGACTGGATTAATATGATCTGCCAGAAGAAGGACAACCGACCAAGAGAACACTTTCCTTCTCTTCCTAGCAGATACTTTAAATTTTTTAAGTATAGTTTAAAACACTAAAGAAATCAAAACCCAAAAATAACTATGAAGCTTACAGGAGGTGCCCAGCCAATAAGCTTAGCAGGTCAGCTCTCAGTGCCAACGGCAGGTCTCAGCTGTCCTAACAGACCAGATGAGCCATCTGACAGACGTCAGTCACTGGCCACAAAGAACACAAGTCAGACACTGGAAATCAGTGCAAACTTTGATTTGACTGCTGGAGAACTGTGTCCTATTGCCCTGTTTCTTTATGAAGAACCCACATAAATACATCCCATTGTTCTTAGGAGGTGCTTTTCGACTGTGAATATGTTTTTAAAACACTTTGGGAGAAGGCAAGGCAGAGACTAGAAGCTATAATGTCCACCTTGTAAAAAAAAAATTCCTCATTATTCTGTCTCTTTAGCCTGCTTCTTTTTCTAACTTTCAACTTACTGGTGTTGTATTAAATATTAATTTATTTGGTGTCTGATTCTCACAGCTGGAATGTGAGCTGTCTGAACATAGCCCTCGGTATCTTCCAGCTATATCTCCACATCCTAGAACAGGGCCTTGCATAGCCATTTATACTGAATAAAGTGGTTAATTTTGTCATATACTAAGGGATTTAATCCATATATATATATCTTCAGTAAGACATCAAAAAGTAGATAATTGGGGCTGGAAAAACGGGTCTGTGGGTAAGAGTATTGGCTGCTCTACCTGTGTTGATTCCCAGCACCACATGGCCGCTAACAACCATCTATAACACTAGCTCCAGGGGCTCTGACACTCTCTTCTGACCTCTGTGAGCATCAGGCACGCACATGGTGCCCAGACATAAATGGGGCAAAACACAAAAATACATGAAATAAAAATAAATCTTTTTTTAAAAAGATAACTTAAAAGTGAAGAATAGATTGCTAACTAGTCAATCATATACACCCTTGATTTACAGGTGGATCCTTCAAAGCAATTCCTAGATCCATCATGACTCCTCTGAGTTCCACAGGTACATAGTGCCTTTTTCCCCATTCATTTGCAGAGAATCAATTCATATGAGTGATAAGCATTTAGGCCATAAATACACAGTGATAGGACTGGCTATTCAATTTTATCTTGTTAAAAGATCTAAAATTATCAAAACCAATAAATCTTCCTTGACCTATTAGGAATAAGTACTGGGGGAAGAAATAGAATAACAATTTCTTAAAGCTTTAAAGAGATTAGGGGCTGGAGAGATGGCTCAGTGGTTAAGAGCACTGCCTGCTCTTCCAAAGGTCCTGAGTTCAATTCCCAGCAACCACATGGTGACTCACAACCATCTGTAATGAGGTCTGGTGCCCTCTTCTGGCCTGCAGACATACACACAGACAGAATATTGCATACATAATAAATAAATATTTAAAAAAAAAGAGATGGATGATTTTTTTTCTTTTAATACTGAACATCACATCCAGGGCTTCCTGCATGCTAAGCACATGTTCTACCACTGATCTATATTCTCCACTGTTTCATCGTATTTCTTAAGTTAGTGAAGTAAGATAGAAGTAAACTAGAATTGACTGCATAGTGCAGAGACCCTCTCAGGCTCCACCTCTGCTGACTATGAGAAGGCAAAAAGTCAGTGCAGTAGGAATGTACTCTACAGGGAACGCCAGGGGCTTCCAGCGAAATCTCCACAATTACCAAAGCTCACCTTTCCGGTGCACTGGATGGCAGCGTCATTCCATTCTCTTTAAATGCCTATGTACTTGAGGCCACACAGAAAACCTAGCTATTTCCAATTAGACTGCAAGCCAATGAAAACACTGGGCCTCCAATTAAGATTTCGGAATTCAAACCTTATTTTAAAACCAAACCTTGCAGTCTTTGTTCTCAGGAAGCAATATGAAAAGCTAATTTAATTTTCACACCCTAAATCAAAATTTGTGAATCAATGGTTAAAAAACCAGTCTGAAAAAAGAAAAAAATCAGAGGATCTGAGCTCCGAGCCCAGCTCAAGTCCCAGGACCTTGAAGAAACCACATCCCATCTTAGTGCTTCAGAAAGGGTTAGTCTGCCAGGACTTCTGAGTTTCAGCCATCCACACTACAGTCTTCATTCATGCCACATTCAGGCCTCTAGTCTACTTGTTGTGTTACTGTAAGTGAATACAGATTTTAAAAATTAAACGGTGCTTTCTTCTAAGCAACATTTAGGATAACATTACATGCTCAATATCACATAATTATTCTAATTTACATGGTTATATTAATGTGCATCCACTTACCCTAAACTATACCATGAAAAGCATGAAAGATAATTTTAAAGCCCTTTACAACTTGAAATTTCTAATATACTAATCAAATCTCACAGTTTTGATTATCATAAAAACGATCTCATCATCATAAACAAAATAATGCATGCTCCCCAGCTCCCCAGGATAGTTAAGTTGTCTACTTAGCTGAGTTGTTGATTCCATGCTGGTTAGCAGAGCTGCCATTCAAAGTGGGCTACTTTGCTAATGCACAGATTTATTTACCTTTGTGTTCTTCCCTTACATATTCAAATAATGTGAACTAATGAACTCAAAACTAGAGTTAAAAATCATAAAAAATAGTGCACACTGTTAAATAAAAGGAACTGGAGGAAATGGTTAAGAGCAGTGGCTGCTCTTCCAGAGGACCTGGATTCAATTCCCAGCACCCACATGGCAGCTCACAACTGTCTGTATTTCCAATTCCAGGGGATCTGACACCCTCACAAGACATGCAGGCAAAACACCAATACACATAAAAGAAAAATAAATAGCCAGGTGGCGGTGGTGCATACCTTTAATCCCAACACTTGGGAGGCAGAGACAGGCAGATCTTTGTGGGTTTGAGGCCAGCCTGGTCTACAGAGCAAGTTCCAGGACAGGTTCCAAAGCTACAGAGAGAAACTCTGTCTGGAAAAACTAAATAAATAAATAATTTAAAAATTTTTTTAAAAAAGGAACATGTGTGTTTCTATGGTTCTCAAAACAATTCCCTTTTTCCACTCTTTCCTATTCCACTCTTGAATTTTTACTGTTTTTCAAAGGTAGGGTCTCTCTATCCTAGAGTGGCCCTGAATTCATTAAGCAGCTGAGGAAGACCTTGAACTTCTGGGTCTCCTGCTTCCACCTGTGCTGGCGTTTCAGGTGTGTGCTACCACGCCTGGTCTAAGTGGTGTCAGGGACTGAAGGCAGGGCATCACGCATAGTAGGACGCTACCAAATGAGCTGCACCTCCTGCCCTGGTTTTCATTATTATGGTTTGAAAAACCCTATGAGAACTGAGTTTTGCCTAGGAAGCATGACACAACAGAAGTGTCAGTCAGTGGTAAATACTATTTTAGTAGAAATACGGTGCTCAAGTATTATTGCTCTTTCTACCTGAACAAGCCAGATGCC
Organism: Ondatra zibethicus; assembly: GCA_004026605.1. NCBI lineage: Eukaryota > Metazoa > Chordata > Mammalia > Rodentia > Cricetidae > Ondatra > Ondatra zibethicus. The sequence continues at coordinate 22,892 of PVIU01008813.1, forward strand.
ATCTTTTGTGTCTTCCACAAGCTCATAGAAGTGCATTTCACCACTGAAGTTGGTACTAGAAACAGACTCAGATGCCTCTTCTTCCTTAAGAGCGGAATAGAGTTCACCCTCCATCAGGTCACCTGAAGGAAACAAAAAACTTGGTAAGATTTAAAAAATCCCATGTTCCCAACTTCAATGATTAATTTCATTTTATATCATAAATAGCCATATTATTATATGCTCATTCTATGGGAAAAAAGAATAGCACCTGAATACAAGATTGGTTCATCAGCAAAGAGTAAAGAGACAAAAACCCATCTCTTATAGTACAGTTTATACCCTAATGGGGTCATCATATAGCCTGTCAATAAATTACCAATTTATACCAATCCAGAAAAAAATCAAACTAGTAATCATGTAATTTTATATAAGCCTGCATTTTTCAGCAGCCTGGTTTATGTGTTCTGACTCAAAAGATTTAGAAGTTGACAGAACTTGCCATCAGCCTGCCTAAAATAGCAACAAGGTTTTTATGTGAGTGGGAGATAGAATGTTTACCTATCAGAACAAACCCCACATTTATATACAAGTTTACAGTGTAAACTTGGATCCTGTATCATAAAATATAAAAACCAAACCACTCATGTCACATTATTTAACTTTTGCCATAAATATTACGTAGTGAGTCAGTAACCCCATTCCACTCCAGAAACAAAGCCATCCACAACAAACATTTGGTTTTACAGGTGAATTGCCATTCCAAGACGTTTTGTTGTTATGTGTAAAACGTGTGCTCTGAATCATACTTCAGCTGTCTGTTCTTTAGGCTATATGTGGATTCCTTGTACATTCCATATGACGATTACAAATTCAAAAGGCAGCAAATACGTAACATAAACCTCAAAGGGGGAAAAGTGTGCTCAAATAACTCTATGAGATAATAACTTTTACTTTAGCCAACCCACTTCCCTCCCCCAACAACCAGTGACACACAAGAGGCAGCAAACAAGGGCAATACTAATACACAAGTTGGAAAATGCGGCCCTTATGGAAAGGATTTCTTCCCTCTACCCCGTCGGTGAGATGAGTCCTGTAACTCTTATGCTATACTCCACAAGTGTTGGCCTGCTGTAGTTTGAATTCTTGCCTATCACACTATAGGTCTAGACAGTTCTAAATAAGGAAAAAAATTATCTTGTAAAAGGCCCAGCTGACAGATATACTTGAAACGACAAAAAAGATAATCAGCAGTTTCAAATGCTTCCCACAGCAAATCAGAATGCCTCTCTCAACTTACATGGCTCTATCAGGATTACCTAAACAAAGAGGCATTTTTCTTGGTACATCAGTGAATCAAATTAACTGTATTTCCCTACCCAATCCTAAACCCCAAATTAATGGCTAATGGAAATATGTTAAGGCATTAAATATTCTTTCAGCATTTTTTTTCAGTTCTCTTCCTCAACCCATTACATGACACAGGGATGCCTGTAACACATGACAAGGAAGGTATACATTCAAAATTCAAAAACAAAAATTGTAATCCTGCCAGAAAATATGAACTCCAAAGAAGGCCGACAGTCACACAAAATGTTCACTTCATTTAAAGCATAAAGAGAAAATCTGCACCTTGCACACCTTACCCGTACCTAAACACATCATTTACACGTAAATCTTAGGTCCACGTGCCTCTTTGTTATTATTTTAATGATGTTTTACCCTCCCGGTAGCTTGTTTTTACTATGAAGGCAGATGCTGCTATATACGGCTACATATGGAGTTTTTCCCTTTCCCTGTATTTTAATCAATTTCAACTGACGTTCCTGAATTCTGCAACAAATCAATTTCACATGTTTTTAAAAGCTACATTTTCAAACTGTCATTTCCAAAGAACCTTACAAACATACCAATACACCTAGTAGGCCCCCTTTTCAAAACCCGGGTTTACATATTCGTAGAAAACGTGGTCAAAGAAGACCTGGGCAGCTCTCGGGAGCAGAGTGCTTGACCATTCCGGGGGCCGCCTCATTCCATGGGGGAAGAGCCAGGACAGTGGAGGCGACCTCGGGGAGCCCGGCACTTGCCTGACTTCTCCACCAGCTCCCGAACATCTTTCTTCTCGGGCAACCCGGAGTAGCCCAAACCTCGACACTCCAGAATGGTCTTCAGCTTCTTGAAGCTCAATGCCACTGGATCCACCAGCTGGGTAGCAAAGATGCCGGTCTCATACCACACAATGGCCTCAAAAAACCTGGCCAGGACGAACAGAACCAGGAAATACAGGAGCAAGAAAAACAGCTTTAGCCACATCTTCGCCCTCTTGGCGTCGCCGGGAGCCGGGACGCCGTGGACAGGGGAGGGGGTCGAGCGCGGGGCGACGCAGCGCAGCCTGGACGAGGGCAGCTCGGGCGCGCGGCGGTGACGGTCACCGGCGGGCCATCCCCGCGGGGAGGCAGGTGGATGGCGGCGTGCGTGCGGCTGAGGGGACCGGCAAGGCACGGGCGCTGTCCTTGCGGTCAAGAGCTGAGAAAGGGAGCAGGGGGGACGCTCAAAAGCACCCCACCCATCGAGCAGCGGACGGCTGGGAGCGGGCAGGAGCCAACCAGGGGTGACCCCGACGGCGGGGCCCGAGCCCGCGGCGGCTCCGAGAGACTGCGGGCGGGCGGAGGGCGGTTGGGGCCGGGCTGCGTGGCCCCGGTCGGGAGGGCGCGGCGCTCGGCTGGGCCAGGCCCGGGGCCCGGCGCGCCCAAAGCGGGGAGGAGCGGCCGCCGCAGTGGCGCGCCGAACGCCCAGGCTTCAGGCCCCGGCGGCCGCCCAGGCCCGTCAGGGGCTCCGGGTTCCCAGGCGGCGCCTCTTAGGCCCGTGGCCCGCGAGGGGGCGTCGCGGCGGCTCCTGCAGAGGAGGCTCCAGAGCGCGAAGCGACTGTAGTGAAGGGGAAAAAAAAGGAAATAAATAAATAAAAGCAAATAACGCTAGGCCCGGACGCTGCTCTCCCGGGCGGCTTCCTGTCAGCTGCGTCGCTGCGCGGCGCCCACCCCGAGCGGATACGCCGCGCCAACCGCGGCCGCCCTCCGGCCGCCTCCACAGGCCGCAGTCGCCGCCCCCGGAGCACTGGACCCGCTGCAGCCAGGGCCCGAGTCAAGACATTAACAACTGACGTCGGCATCGGGGCGGGGCCTCGGGAGGGGCGGGGTTAGCTGCAGGGTGCCGAGGGAGAGGGGCTGCCACCAGGGCTGGGCTGGCGGCGGCTACCTAGGTTAGTGTGCTCTGGCGTTCCCACCCTTCGTATCCGCAGATGTTTAGTCACTGATTTCAGTCCTGGGATTGAACATTGGACCCTGCGGCGTTGTGCAAGTTTGTGGCTGTGTGTGAAAATAAAGGCAGCTAAGGATCTTTGTTTTTGTTTGTGGTTTTTGTTTTGTTTTGAGACGGTCTCATTTGGTGGTCCTGGCTGGCCTGGAAACTACTTTGTAGACCAAGCTGGCCTCAGAACTCACAGAGATCGCCTGCGTTGGCTGGAGCGCTGGAACTGAAGATGTGCGCCACCACGCCCACCCCAAATCAAGATCTGTAAAAATCTGAGCCTGTGTTTTAAGGCCAGTCCCAGTTAACTGGGGACTATTATTATTATCATCATATTATTAGCATAACTGGCTTGAGGTGCTTAAGGTGAAACTCCGAGAACAGAAAACAGTTCATAGAATATGGTTTTCACACATTTGTTTTGGAGGACGTTTACCCAAGAAGAATGTTAGTATAAGACCCAGTCGTGACTAGCTGTTACAATGTCCTCCTGAGTTCTCAGGACAAAAGTTGTTAGGTGTGGATAGGTCCGGGTGCAAAGGTCTGTGTGTTTTAGCCAGCCAGAAGAGCTTATATAATACAAGTTTGACAGACAAGCACAAGGTACCTGGTTCCGTGTTTGTTTAACTCTAGCAGAAACATACTCTTTATTTAAATTTCTGTGTCAGTCTTGAGGTAGAGCATAGTTGGATTCATGAACTGAACAAGGCTTCCATGAGCCCCTTGATTAGCCAGCGTGCAAAACCATAAACAACCCTAAACTAGGGGTGGGAATTTTAGGGACAGAGAGTGTGGCCCTCCACCCAAGAATAAATGAGCCATGGAAAGCAAAGAATGGACCATGAGAATGTAGCCAAAGAATGGTATACCTTTAAAACATGGCTAACAGAAATTTCAGTGTCCACCTAGTGGAGGAGTTAGGAGGGAACAGGGCCAGGAGTGGGAGGGGGTGGGGTGAGGAGTGGAAGGGTGTAGGGATGTACAGCTTCACCCTTCTGTCTTAACAGCTTTAATGTGGTTTTGTTTCCATGGCAGCAGACCATGTAGGAGATTGTATTAAACAGTTCACTCTGACAGGTTTGAGTCTGTAATTTGTGCTTCCTTGATTTCATGGTAGCACTGTTATATGGTGGCATTGCTATTCAAATCTAAACACATAAATGATATCCCTTGCCTCAAAGGAATACATTTTAATAATAATAGATTGCCACGGAGTCAATAATAGAAAAGATGTAGGGAAAGTTGGGAAGATGAACTGAGGACAGAGTTTGAAAATGACAAAATAAATCATGTGGGATGGGCTAGAAAATGACATTAAGGAACAATTTTGACTTCATTTGTTTGTCCTCATTGCCTCAATTCCTAGCCCTTTGCCTTGTTTCCTCAGTGGTTTAATCCTTAGGAAAGACAGACATACCAATGAAAGTAGACACATGTTGGCTGGATGAAGGCGTATGGACGCATGCCCTCTATTGGTAGAGGTAACAACCTCCCAAGAGGGTAATCTACAATGTGAGCTAGAAGATCCCCAAACGTGTGCTCTTTGGTACAGGAATCTTTCTTCAGGGAAATTCTCTTGAGGAAATCATTGGATACAGGTGCAAAGATGTGCACTGTGGAATATAGTTTAAGATGTGTTACAGACATGTGTGCTGTGGAGGATTTACTTAATGATGCAATGTATTGCATTCTTTTATGTTGCATTTGTTTAACTCTGTAAAACTGTGTTACTTTGCCTGTCTAAAATACCTGATTGGTCTAATAGAGACCCAAATGACCAATAGCAAGGCAGGAGAAAGGATAGACGGGCTGGCAAGCAGAGAGAATAAATAGGAGAAGAAATTTGGGAAGAGGAGATCGAGGAGCAAGGAAAGGAGGAGAGAAGATATCAAGGACCAGCTACCCAGCCACACAGCCAACTACAGAGTAAGAAGTAAAAGAAAGGTAAAAGCCCAGAGGCAAAAGGTAGATGGGATAATATAAGTTAAGAAAAAGCTAGCTAGAAATAAGTCAAGCTAAGGCTGGACATTCATAAGAAAGAATAAGTCTCTGTGTATTTATTTGGGAGCTGGGTGTTGGGCCCCCAAGGAGCAGAGAGTAAAAAAACAAAAAACAGAACAAAACAAAAAACACAAACCAACTACAGATATGTATAGCATTTTTTTTAAGTGCAGAGTTGATAGAAAGAAAGGCTCACATGATGAAAAAAATCTTCATGGCTGAATTTGGAATCACCTAGGAAACAGCTCTGGGTACGGCTGTGAGGGAGCTTCCAAAGAGGTTTAACTGAGAAAAAGAAAACCCACCCTGAATGTGGCACCATTCCAAGGGCTGTGGTCCTGAATGGAATAAACCGGAAAACAAAGAAGCCAGGTGAGCACCATTACTGTTTCTTGGCTGTGGACATAAGGTAAACAGACACCTTAAGCTCCCACCATGTTATCCCCACCATGATTCTGCACCCTCTCAAACTGTAAACCAAAAGGAAAACCTCCCTCTGTCTTAAGTTACTTTTCTCACAGCAATGAAAAAGTAAACAACAACAACAACAACAAAACCCTGAAGACTGATTAAATTCAATAATACAAATGATTTACATTACACAGCTAATGGAGGGAAAATGTGGTCAGGTGGTTACAGACATGGATTTCTGTCCAAAATAGCATTTACAAAAAACAAACAAATGAACGAACAAAACAGCTAATCTGAAGTTTACATGACGCTCCTAATTTTAGATTTGTATTAGAAACGGACTTGGGAGGTGGCTCAGGAGGTAACGTGCTTGCTGTACAGGCCTGAGAACCTGGGTTTGCATCCCCAGAGTCCATGTAGAAGTATGTGCCTCCAACTCTAGTGCTGAGTGGTGGGCACAGGGGAGCTCTGGATCTACGACAAGCCAATCTATCCAAGAAGTGAGCTACAGGACAGTGAGAGACCCTGTCTCAAAAACTAAAGTAGAGCCAGACATGGTGGCACACCCTTTTAATTCCAGAACTCGGGAGACAGACGTAGGTAAGGAGACAGACTCTGTAAGTCTGCAGCCAACTTGGTCTCTATAGCAAGTTTCAGGATAGCCAGGACTATATAGTGCAACTGTGTCTAAAAAAATTAATAAATAATAAGATAAAGAGAGATAGACAGGAACACCCTAAATTGACCTCTGGCCTCCACATGCACACACACACACACACACACACACACACACACACACACACACACACACACACACGGCATTCTCTAAAATGTGAATTTGTTGTTTATGTGATACTGGGATTCAGATTTTTTCCTTTTGTCCTTTACCTTTTTTCTTAATGAATTAAAACTTTCTTATAAAGGACTTGTAAATAAAAAAAAATCATGCAGCAAAACTAACTTGATCTGAAGTCTACACACCCAGTAGCCTCTCTAGTCATTTTGAAGCTGGAACTCTGGCTTAACTTTGTTAGTTTTTTAAAAAAGTAAATCATGTCTAACTTTTCTTTTTAAAATATTATTTGTTGCCAGGTGGTGGTGGCAAACACCTTTAATCCCAGCACTCAGGAGGCAGAGGTAGGCAGGTCTCTGTGAGTTCAAGGCCAGTCTGGTCTACAGAGGGAGTTCTAGGACAGGCTCCATAGCTACAGAGAAACCCTGTATTGAAAAACAAAACAAAAAAAAAAAAAAGAAAGAAAGAAAGAAAGAAAGAAAGAAATTGATTCATTTGTTTGTTTTGTTGGTTGGTTTCTTGGAATAGCCCTGGCTGTCCTGAAACTCACTCTGTAGACTAGGCTGGCCTCAGACTCAGAGATCCACCTGCCTCTGCTTCCCAAGGGCTGAAATTTAAAGGCATGTGCCCCCACCCATTTTTCTAATCTTAAAGTGTGATTTTGGAGAGCAGCTACCAGAATGTCTCTATTTGGAGATTTTGCGGGAACAATTTATTCTTTGAACTCCAAGGGTTGGGGGATGTGGTAGGAGGGCTGTCCTCACCCAAGGGGTGGGGGTTAGTTTCCCTTAAACCTATCTGGGCATGTGTCTCAGCCCGCGACACTGGTAGGGGTGGGGGTTAGTTTCCCTTAAACCTATCTGGGCATGTGTCTCAGCCCGCGACACTGGTAGAGCAGAACGCCACAGACAAAGCAATTTATGATGAGCAGAAGTTTGTTTGGATCACAACACTGAAGGCTGGGAAACTCAGAACTTGGAGAAAGGCTTTCTGCTGTAGCACCCTTGATGAAGATGGGGGTTTGCGGTGGGTGAACTCCTTTACACAACAAACACTATTAAAAGTTTTCACTTCATAGCCACATGTTGTTAGGATCCCAGCACTAGGCCAGCCTGGACTACATAGTGACTCCCAGGCCAGCCTGGGTTACATAATCAGGCTGTATCACTAAAACAAAAGAACAGTGAAAAGTTGACCTTTCAACACAGTGGTGTTTGGATTTAATTTTTCAACACATGAAGTTCGGGTGCAAATCCAATCCATACAACAAACTGATGAGAACTTCCTTCAAAGTCGGGCTTACGAAACGATGTTTGAGTGATCCACTGTTTTGCATGGTCTATTTTTCTAGTAGCTAGGCTATTAATCCGGGTCCTTGGTTTTACATCTTAAATTCTGCTCATTTGGGGGATAGCTCAAATGCTTCATAATTTGATACTGTCACAGAGCATGGGAAACATAACTAGAATCCTGTCCAGTGAGGGTTAATGTTTACTGCCCTTATCACCTTGTCAGTCAGAGGACCGCTCTTGACCTCATTCTCACCATTGGTAAAAGGAGATAGACTGTCCACTCTCAAAGCTGTTGACAAGGTTAAAGGAGTGTGCTGGCAGTGAGGTGCACTCCTTTAATCTCAGCACTCGGGAGACAGAGGCAGGCAGATCTCTGAGTTCAAGGCCAGAGATCTGGTCTACAGAGTGAGTTGCAGGACAGCCAGAGTTACACAGAGAAACCCTGTTTTGAAAAATACAAAACATAACAGAAAGATGAGATAGTAAAAGAAACGATGTTCAAAGGCAGACATCATTCATATTTCTGACACACTGCTTATGTTAACTGAACTAATTTAGGGGAAAATGTCAAAGGTAGCCAAATGTGCTGACCCACATCTGTGGCCCCAGCACTGGGGAAGCTGAGGTCAGAGGTCTCTGGGTTAGAGGCCATCTGGGCTTCAGAGTGAGACTCTGTCTCATAACTAGAGGGGTGGGGGGAGGGTGTGGGGTGAAGGAGAGGAAGAGAAAAAAATAAAAATATTTGGCTGAGCTCGATGAAGCAGGGTTGTTCTACTTAGAGTCTGTAGATTCTGTTTTTCCTTTCATAGAGGCATCATACACACACAGTTGACAAAGGCAGGGAGCAAGTCAACATTTTATTCAAACTGGAACAATTCTGAGAGTGAAGGGAATGCTAATAAAATTGCACCAAGCTGATAAGTCTAAAGCAGAGTTTTCTAAGACAAACCCTCTTAGGAAAAATACATCCCCGCTCATCCTAACTGACGCCATCCCTTTCCCAGAGATGACTCCCTCCAATCCAGCCAGTTAGACAGCCGGCCTGCCTTCTTTCTTCACTTCCTCCCTTGCTTCCTTCTTTGTGTGCGTGTATGCGTGTGTATGCGTGTGTGTGCACGTGTGTGCGTGTGGAGGTCAGAGGTTGATGCTGGTGTGTTTCTCAATCACCACCATCTGTTGAGGCAGAGTCTGGGTAGGAGGAGCTTACTGACTGGGCTAGACTTGAGTAACAAGCCCAGACTGTCTCCAGGATTACTAGAGTCCCATGAGTTTCTTGACTTAGGTGCCGGGGATCAGACTCAAGTCCTCTTTCTCGGACAGCAGACACTTTGCTCACTGAGCTGTCTTCCCCATGCCTGTGTTTAGCAGTTCTTTTCTATGTCTGTCTACCTCTATATTTTCAAAGAATAATTTTCTATTGCTTTTCTTGATTTGTCTATTATTATAAATTGCATATTAAGTTTTTGTTTTGTTTTGCTTTTTTCTCAAGACTGGGTTTCTCTGTAGTTTTGGAACTAGCTCTTGTAGACCAGGGTGGCCCTGAATTCACAGAGATCCACCTGTCTCTGCCTCCTGAGTGCTGGGATTAAAGGTGTGCGCCACCACGGCCCAGCCATATATTTCTTTTCTAGTGTAAGTATTCATTTCCCCTTGAGTTAATAATTAACTCCCAGGCTGATCCTGGTGGCACTTGGGAGGAAGAGGCAAGCAGATCTCTGAGGTCAAGGGCAGCTTGGTCTGGAGAAAGTTCCGGAACCACCAGTGATACTCAGTCCCTGTCTTGAAAAAGCAAGCAAGCAAACAAACCAACAAAACAAATCTATTCTATCTTCTCTTACTTTTTTCAAAAGGAACTAATTGTCATATTCTGCTCTAATTTCTCTATCACATCTTTTGTTTACACTTCACCTGAGCCAACAAGTAGATAGGAAACACATCTTTTGTCTAAGTACATACACATGCATTTTTACTTGAACCATTTGAGAATTAGCTGAGATTCCTCTCATGTTTAAACAATTTTTTGTAATTATTAAGGACAGAATCATAAATTGGCAATCATTTCCCCTCAAAAAAATTTAAAACATTTATCTGCTATTATTTCTATTGGAAGGCTGGCACCATTTTGATTGCCATTTTGACGTGTATCTCATGTAGTCCGGACTGGCATCCCTCTTACTATTATGACCTTGAATTCTTCTTTTGTTTCTATCCCCCATGTGCTAGTACACTTGGGACATGACATTTTGGGGCGATCACTCTGAAAATATTCATTATAGCAGTCTCCCTCCCCCTAAAGTTTCTGTGACCGTTTGCACTGTCTCTTTGACATGGTTTCATTCCCATGTGTGCTTGTTTGTTTCATCTTGTTCTTTATGAGAATGGGTCTCACTCTGTTCTCTGGCTGGCCTGGAGTTTGCTATGGGATCCTGGATTTGTGGGTATCTTCTTACCAAGGAGTCCTGACTCCCCAGTGTTGGGACCACAAGTTTGTGCCACTTGAAATCATTCTTATGTTTGTTTATTTTAGGTTTTGTCTCTCCCATTAGGAAATTGTTTTAATTACTTAGAGATTCTTGGCTCTCAGTTCACATGTTCACATGTGAGATGCCAAACAATTCATAGGCAGTTAGTTGCCTGAGAGTGGGTGGGGCCCCTGAAGGGTGAGAGAGAAGCAGAGCAGAACACCTCTCTTTCTCCCATCTGCTTGCCTTCTTCAAAGGGTGTTCAGATATGGTGCCCAGCAATCTAGGGCCTAGAGAAAGAGCGGGACACAGCGAGGCTCAGCTATTCGGCTTGTCCTTAGTACTGAGGATTCTTATAGGGTGTGTCTTAGGGTTTCTATTGCTACGGTGAAACACCATGACCAAAAAGCAAGTTGGGGAGGAAAAGGTTTATAAGGCTTATCTTCCACATCACAGTTTGCCAACAAAGGAAACTTAAGCAGGGCAGGAAACTAGAGGCAGCAGCTGATACAGAGTCCACGGAAGAACATTGCTTACTGGCTTGCTCCAAATGGCTTGACCAGCCTACTTATAGAAACCCAGGACCACTAACTCAGGCCCACAATGGTCTAGGCCCTCTCCCACCAATTACTAATTTAACAAATACCCTACAAGCTTTCCTACAGCCCGATCTTATGGAGGCATCCTCCCCAACTTAAAATTAATTAAATTTATTCTTTTATTTTACATCCCAACCACAGATTCCCCTCCCTCCTCTCCTCTCACTCCCTCCTCCCACTTCCCGCCCCCCCCCATCCACTCCTCCTTTCTTTCTGTTCCGAAAAGGGCAGGCCTCCCGTGGGTGTCAACAAAGCATGGCATATCAAGTTGGGGTAGGACTAAACTCCTCCCCTTGTATCAAGGCTTGGTAGGCAACCCAGTATGAGGACTAGGTTCCCAAAAGCCTGCCAAAGCATCAGGGACAGGCCCTGCTCCCACTGCTAGGAGTGCCACAAGTAGACCAAGTTATACAACTGTCTCATATGAAGAGGACCTAGGTCAGTCCCATGGGCGCTCCTTAGCTCTCTGGGTTGCCTTGTGATGACCTTGACCCCTCCTGGCTCATATGATCCTTCCTTCCTCTCTTCAACAGGATTCCTGGAGCTTGGCCCAGTGCTTGGCTGTGGATCTCTGCATCTGCTTCCATCAGTTACTGCACGAAGGCTCTCTGATGACAATTAGGGTAGTCACCAATCTGATTATAGGAGATGACCAGCCAGTTCAGTCTACCTATCCATTATTGCTAGGAGTCCATTGCTGGTGGGAGTACAAACTTTGGAAATCAGTATGGTGGTTTCTCAGAAAATTAGGAATAGATCTACCTTAAGACCCAGCAATACCACTCTTGGGCATATACCCAAAGGATGCTCATTCATACCACAAAGACACTTGCTCAATTATGTTCATAGCATCATTATTTATAATAGTTAGAACCTGGAAGCAACCTAGATGCCCCTCAGCTGACGAATGAATAAAGAAAATGTAGTACATTTACACAATGGAGTATTGCTCAGCTGTTAAAAATAATGATATCAGGAAATTTGAACACAAATGGATGGAATTGGAAAAAAATCACCCTGAGTGAGGTAACCCGGCTTCAGAAAGATAAGCATGGTATGTATTCAATCATAAGTGGATATTAGCTGTAAAATAAAGAATAACCAGGCTACAATCTACAGCCCCAGAGAGTCCAGGTAACAAGGAGGACCCAAAAAGGGACACATGGGTTTCCCTGGGAAGGGGAAATAGAAGAGAGCTCCTGGGTAAGCTGGGGGCAGGTGGGGATGGGAACATGAGGGATCACGTTGGGTGGTTTGGGGTGGAATAGAGGGTGAGACTAAGAGATGTCTTGATGGGGACATTTAGGGGTCAGGTAGAAACCTGAGGGAAAGGAAACGCCCACGAATCTACATGGAGACATTTTCTTAATTGAGTTTCCCTCCTCTGAGACAACTTTAACTTGTATCAAGTTGACATCCAACTATCCAGCCCAGGGTGGCTCCTTTCCCCTGTTTTAGCTATGAGTTATCAGCTATGAGATAGATCTGGTGCTTCCAAGTCCACAGCCAGTCTGTTCTCCTCAGAGGATAAACATCACATCTTCCTTTTCGGTTGAAGAAGGAAGGCTGCCTGGCTACATAAAGCCCAAAGAAGATAATATTGTCAACCTGACACGTTCTTAATCACCTAAGATGTTGACAGAGGTTTCCTGTCCTGCCCAGTCCTGCAGCCATTCAGTCCCAAAAAAAACACACAGAGGTCTACATTAATTATAAACTGGTTGTCCTATTAGCCCAGGCTTCTTATTAACTCTTACATCTTATTCTTAGCCCATTATTCTTGTCTGTGTTAGCCACGTGGCTTGGTACCTTTTTCAGCAAGGCAGTCTCATCTTGCTTCCTTTGTGTCTGGATGGCAACTGCAGACTGAATCTTTTCTCTTTCCCGAATTCTCCTGTTCTCATTGCCCCACCTATACTCCCTGCCTGGCAACTGGCCAATCAGCATTTTATTAAAATATAATTGACAGGACACAGACCATTGTCCCACAGCACTAAGAGACTCTAAGTGTGTGTGTTGGGGCAGCATGCTAGATCAGGGTAACTGAGGTAGAGTGACTCGTTCCAGATACCACTGGGCTGGGTTCCTAGGCTGGATAAAAAGAAGAAAGTGAACTGAGTTTCACTATTCATCTGTCTCTGCAGTGATGAACTGTACTTCCCCGCTGTGAGCCACAGCACATCTGTCCTTCACTAAATGTTTTGTCAGGCACTTTGTCCCAGCCACAAGAAAATTAAACTGTTGTGAAATATTAGTTTAAGATGTGTTGCATTTGTTTATGCTGTGGAACATTTGTTTAATGACGCAAAGATTTGTTGCATTCTTCTATGTTACATTTGTTTAACTCCCTAAGGCTGTGTTACTTTTCCTGTCTAAAACACCTGATTGGTCTAAAAGAGCTGAAAGGCCAATAGCAAGGCAGGAGAGAGAAATAAGTGGGGCTGCCAGGCAGAGAATAGATAGGAGGAGAAGTCTTGGTTCAAGAGGAGAGGAGAAGCAAGAAAAGGAGAAGGGGAGGATACCAAGAGCCAGCTACAGAGGAAGGAAAGCAAGATATATATGATAAAGAGGTAAAAAGCCGAGAGATAAAATGTAGCTAAAGGGAAATGGGATAATTTAAGTTAGAAAAGCTGGCAAGCTAAGGCCAGTCATTCGTAAGTAAGAATAAATCTTGTGTGTTTATTTGAGAGCTGGGTGGTGGGCCCCTGAAGAGTTAAAAAAAAAAAAAGCAGCAACTACATTTTGGCATTCCAGCACGATGCTCGAATTCTCACAGGGCCTGAGAAAGCTTAGAAAACAAAAAATAAAAAATAGGCATGTCTCTTTTAAGAAGTTCTACTGTCAGCAGAGCACTTAAACATGCTAAGTAGAAACAAAAAAGTAAATGAAACTGCCTGCTACAGTACAGGGCACTGGGATCCAGATCTGGGGGCTGAATGCAGTTCTTGGTCACCTACCTCTGACTGGTGAAGCAGGCAGGGCCAGTTGCCAAAGCCACAGTGAAGGTCCTAGCCACACTGCTTAGCAGTTTAAAGGCTCATACAGTCAGAAAGAGACAGAGATACACAATAAAGACAGATCTAGCCAGAAATACCTCTAAACAGTTTACAGTGCATTTAACAATGTGCGTAGGCTTAAGAAAGAAAAGTGAAAGGATATAGACAGTTACAGTAAAAAATAGTTTAAAAAAATAAAGTCTTTAAAGAGAGAAGTAAAGTAATATAAAAAAAGAATAAGCTACATAGAGATGGAAAATACACAGGGAGTCTGGATCCTGTATGTTGCTGTACTGACCTTGAAATTTTTGAATGCTGATGAGCAAATGAGAGCTAGTGACAGGCAAAGGATTGTGAACTGGACTGCTAAATTGAACCAACATAGATACTTAGGACTAATTAACTTAAAAAAAAGAAGTCAAAAATATGTTACTTTGGGGAAGAGGTTTTGCTTCTGTTTCTATAGGAAATGAGAGACTGTGAATTCATTCCAGGTTAATATGGATCAGATTTGGTCAGGGGAGACCTCCTGAATCATGACAGGATGTATCAACAAAGGTTATAGCTGGTCTTCCCAGGACTTGGCCAATATCTCAATTTTCTCAGGTACCCTTCAAGATGCCTTCACCCATAGACAACAGGAAACAGTCTAGAGAAGATGACACCCACATCACCAAGAGATGGAGTGGTTGATTGTTGGTTACTTGGTAGGTTATGGATGTTGTTATCATTCAGTGGAATATAAGAATATAGAATAAAAAGACAACTACTAACCTAAAATATTTTACATTGGTATGGGTTTTGGTATATTGATACAAATTTAAAGTTATCTTTGCTATACTGTATATATGTTTTTTCTCTTGTTTGAGGTATTGTACCTATGCAGTTCATTTAAAATGTATAATTAAGAAGTGAGGTTGGTAGTTAATACGTAATAATCAAACTCGTAGTCACATTAGGTAGGTTTTCAAGGTTAAACAGATGTATATTAGACATAGATGATTTTCAAACACTTCAAAGACCTACAGATTATGGCATTTAAGATTTTTAATAACCTAAGGTTTCTCATGACAATGAGACACATCTGTTCCTGGCAGTACTAATTTACTTCATAAAAGAATAATGGGCATCAAAGAAACTCCATAGAAATTTGCTTTCATTGTGGCAAGCTAGCCATTTGGACAAGAAACTGCTCTTGCCTTGACTGCTGACAATGTGTTGTACAGACTGGACAAGCAGGACACAAGAAAAAGACTTTCGAACTTTGCCAAGAAAGGTAGAACAGTCCTTCAAGATTCCTGTTTTACAGAAGAGTTTGCTAGATACTCTGGGCCTGTAAGCAAAGATGGAAGCCTCAAGGTTGCAGAGGAATTTTGGGTGACTGTCCAGCAACCATATGTCTCTGTTGTTAGGTATTATTACATTCTTCTGGGGTCTTTGATGTAGTTAAAGAGAAAATAGACTTATTGTTTTTCTTAATTATGATAGATGGAATCACTAAGATAAGATACATAATGGAGTATTTTCTCTGAATTTGCTAAATACAAATGGACTGAATATTGTAAATGTAATTCTTACTTGGTAACTGTTTTTGTTGTATATAGTTTTACTATGTTGAAGTTAAGACCTTTCATTTTTATTTAGACAAAAGGGGGAAATGTTTTAGATTATTATTTTAAGATGTGTTACATTCTTTTATGTTGTGGAACATTTCTTTAAATGATGCAAAGATGTGTTGCATTCCTTCATGTTGTGTTTGTTTAACTCAGTAAAGTTCTATTACTTTGCCTGCCTGAAACATCTGATTGGTCTAATAAAGAGCTGAATGGTCAATACCTAGGCAGGAGAGAGGGATAGGTGGGGCTGCCAGGCAGAGAGAATAAATAGGAAAAGAAGTCTAGGCTTGAGAAAAAGCAAGAAAGGAGCAAGAAGGGGAGAATGAGAGGAGGATGCTAGGAGCCAAGCCACACAGCCACACAGCCACACAGTCAGCCATGGAGTAAGAAGGAAAGCAAGATATATAGAATAATGCTCTTGTACACTGTAAAGATTTGTCACTCATATTGGTTTAATGAAATACTGGTTGTCTAGTAGCTAAGTAGGGAGTATGGGGGCGGGGCGACCAGACTAGGAGAATTCTGGGAAGATGAAAGGCAAAGAAAGAGTCAGTCACCAGCCAGGCGCAGAAGCAAGATGAAAATGCCTTACTGAGAAAAGGTACCAAGCCATGTGAGTAAACACAGGCAAGAATTATGGGTTAATTTAATTTGTAAGATAGTTAACAATAAGCCTGAGCTAGTAGGCCAAATAGTTTATAATTAATATAAGCCTCTGTGCGTTTCTTTGGGACTGAACGGCTGTGGGACTGGGCGGGACAGAAACTTCCATCTACAGAATAAAGAGAGGTAATTGTAGTTAAAGAGAAACAGGATAATTTAAGTTAGAAAATCTGACTGGAAACAAGCCAAGTTAAGACCAGACATTCGTAAGTAAAAAGAAGTCTCCATGTATTTATTTGGCAGCTGGGTGGCTGGCTCCCAAAGAGAAAAATAAGACCTACAATAAGCAAAATATCCAGTTCACAGGACTTTGAGCAAACCTCTAGTTTTCAACCCCATTTTCCACAGTAGGCTTTCAAAGTGTTGCGCTTCCAAATTCTGAACTTTACTTGAGTTCTGTGGCAGCTAGACTCCTGTGCCACTGTCTCTGCCTAGAAGCCTGGACAGACCATAACCTGTGTCCTTTCTTGCTGTCAGGCTGGGTAAGTGACTGAATTGTGGTTAGTGGGGGACTAGTAGAAGTGATACACACTCTGTGCAGGCCCGTCCCTTATCATCAGTCTCTAACTCACACCAGCCCTAAGCTTCTGCACTGTGCCGGAACTGTGGTTAAACAATGAGACCCCAGGACCCTGAGCTTTGTTCTCAGCTTCCATGTCTATATTTTTAAGTCTTTAAAAATCATTACATTTTTATTTAATTATTGTGTGCAGATGTGTGTGCCATGGAGCCCACATGGAGGCCAGAGGGCAACTTGTGAGAACTTCTCTGCTTCTACCCTGTGGCTCCTGGGCATCAAACTCAAGTCATCAGGCTTGGTGAAAAGCACCTTTACCTGCTGACCCAACTTGACGTTCATATACCTAATTTTTCTTTTTTGTGGAGGAATTGTTTTGTTTCCTATTATCATAATTCTCTGTGTATTTAAGACAAAATCAGTTGCAAAGAGTCAGTGATGTAATAATGGGGTTTGTAGCAACGTGAAAATGGTAGACAGCAAATAGAAGTCAAAGAATCTCTGTTGCTAATAGTGCACAGATGTAATTTCAGCACTGAGAGGCACAGACAGGAGTGCTGCTGGAATTGTGGCCAGCTTGGCTGTGTGGCGAGGCCATGTCTCAAAACATAAGATAAAATAAAATAATACCAACATGATTTTCCTTCTGGGGAGATAAGGAAAGCAGACAGAGATCTGAGTTCTACTTAGACTGTCTAAATGTTATGATCTTGTGTCTGGCAGCACAGATTTGACATGGGCAAGAGAACAGTTTTAAGTCTGTATTTAGCATATAGCCCAGAATACTAGCATATTTAATATTTGTCACTTCTGGTATGGGCATGCATGTGTGCATCTGTGTACATGTCTGTGTACGTGTACGTGTGTGCATGAATGTGTACATGTGTGTACGTGTGTGTGTGTGTGTGTGTGTGTGTGTGTATGGAACAAGTCATGGTGTGTTAAGCATGTGCTCTACCACTGAGCTATATTCCCCTCTGAGTTATTGTGCTGGTTGGTTTTTGTCACCTTGACACAAACTTAAGTTACTTGAGAAGAGGAAAGCTCGATTGAGGAACTGCCTCCAGCAGGTTAGCACGCCTTTAATTCCAGCACTCGGGAGGCAGAGGCAGGCGGATCTCTGTGAGTTCCAGGCCAGCCTGGTCTACAGAGCTACTTCCAGGACAGGCTCCAAAGCCACAGAGAAACCCTGTCTCGAAAAACAAAAAACAAAACAAAACAAAAAAGAAAGCAAACTGAGCAAGCCAGTAAGCAGTAGACTGCCTCAGTTCCTGCCTCTAGAGTCCTCTTTGGCCTCGAGGATGGACTATAATCCTTAAGTCAAATATACCCTTCCTTCCCCAGGTTACTTTTTAACACAGCAATAGGAAAAACAGCAGTTATAAAAGTTAATTTAATAACAAATACTAAAGATAGCAGAGCGGGAGTCCTCCATAGAGAGGCGCTCCCTCTCAACAGGTTGCCCCAAGATATCTTTGCCAAGAAAACTTCTGCCATGAAATGGTACCAGGCAAAGAATACACATCAATCCCTGTGACACTCACCTGGATTCTCCTATCAGCCCACTTTCTGAAGGAAGCTGTCCAACAGTTAAACAAAGCAAACTCTTTGTTTTTGATAGGAGGTCTCACTACGTAGCCCAGACTGGCCTTGACTTGACAATCATCTTGCCTCTACTTTGTGCTGAGATTTCAGGCGTGTGCCACCTAACTAGCTGGTTTATATTTGAAAGCTTACCATTAGACAGTGTATAATTACATGTACAGTTGATTTCAATGTAATATTTATTGTCACTGAAAAAATCTAAAAAGGGTTTAGATTGAGCCCTTAGGCAAGTAGCTACCTATTACTGTTTATTGTTACTGTGAGAAACAATCCAGCTGCCTCAGCATGCCACCTCCAGGTATGGATTCTGCTGTGACCACGAGAAGTGTCTATCCTGTCCTTGCCAGGTGGCAAGGACCTCATTGACTTGCCTAATGTTGCTTTTCTGTTACCCTGAAGCAAGTCCCTGTAGGAACAAGTGTAGGTAGCTGAGGAGGCCCTGAGTGAATGTGTACTGTTGATATGGAACCATGTTAAGGACCAATTTCTCAGACCCATGGGCATGGCAAAGCCTTCCTCTGGTCCGAGTGTGAATGCTGGCAGTGTGTGCAAGTGATTACCAAGGATTGACCAGTTTGGGCAAAAACTGACAACTGCGGCTTCCTCCTCCAGGAGGATTACAAGCTAAGACTGCTCCACTACAGAGACCTCCTACGGACGCAGCCAGATTCTCCTTTTTCCGCTGCACACCATAAACACACTGAAGTTCAGGGCTGGTATATAGTTGGTGCACTCCATCAGAGCTGGCACAGTCCATGGGAATGGCAACACCTTCCTCCGGCTGAGGCTTAGAGCCAGCTCCCCTTTCCTCTCAAGGGTTAGTCTGGCTAACAGATGTTTTAGGTCAGTGGTTCTCAGCCTTCCTAATGCTGCCAGTCTTGAATACAGTTCCTTATGTTGTGCTGACCCTAACCATAAAACTATTTTTGTTCAGCTACAGAGAAACCCTGTCTCAAAAACCAAAAACAAACAAACAAACAAACAAAAACCCCAAAAAACTATTTTTGTTGTTATTTCATCACTGTAATGAATCATAATGTAAATGTCTGTGTCTTGACTCCACTGGGGTCACGACCCACAGGTTGAGAACCACTATTTTAGGTGAAATTTAATGCAAATGTAACTGTGTTGTTGCAAGAGAACCTGTAAAAGTCTTTTTTTTTTTTATCTCAAGGCTGTTAATCTGGAGTAATTTAAAACATTCCTTCATTTTAATCAAGCACATAGTCAAAGAAAAAGACCCAGAAAGTCTGATGAATACAATTTCAGAGAGAAAACTAAATCGTGTAGAGAAATATCAAAGGAATTAAGAGTATGCTAACATGGAAAAGACAAAGAGAAGGGAGAAGTGTTTTCATGGATGCCATGATCATCCGCATATGAGTGCTGAAAGGGAGGGTGCTAGATATAATAACTTCTTTTCATATGGTCTCACTGCGCACCTCGCCTGGCCTGGAACTCGCTGTGCTGGGCTGGCCTGAAACTTACTGTGTAGCCTAGGCTATCTTTCTGCCTCTGTTTCCCAAGTAATGGAACTACAGGCAGCTTAGAACTAATCATTTAATTATAAAATCCCAGAACCTTGGAAGTCACATTTCTAGAAAACCTTTAGAAGACAGCACAGGCAAAACCCAGTGTTCTTTTCTTATTGATTTTATTGAACTCTACATTTTTCTCTGCTCCCCTCCCTGCCTCTCCCCTCCCCTTCAACCCTCTCCCAAGGTCCCCATGCTCCCAATTTACTCAGGAGATCTTGTCTTTTTCTACTTCCCATGTAGATTAGATCCATGTTTTCTCTCTTAGAGTCCTCTTTGTTGTGTAGGTTCTCTGGGACTGTGAATTGTAGGCTGGTTTTCTTTACTTTATGTCTAAAAGCCACATATGAATGAGTAGATATGATATTTGTCTTTCTGAGTCTGGGTTACCTCACTTAATATGATGTTTTCTAGACCCACCCATTTGCCTGCAGATCTCATTGTTTTTTTCTGCTGTGTAGTACTCCATTGTGTAAATGTACCACATTTGCCTTATCCATTCTTCGGTTGAGGGACATTTAGGTTGTTTCCAGGTTCTGGCTATGACAAACAATGCTGCTATGAACATAGTTGAGCACATGTCCTTGTGGCACGATTGAACATTCTTTGGGTATATACCCAAAAGTGGTATTGCTGGGTCTTGAGGAAGGCTGTTTCCTAATTTTCTGAGAAATCTCCATACTGATATTCAAATGGGCTGTACCAGCTTGCATTCCCACCAGCAATGCAGAAGTGTTCCCTTTCCCCCCACAACCTCTCCAGCATAAGTTGTTATCAGTGTTTTTGATCTTGGCCATTCTTACAGGAGTAAGATGGAAAAAATTCAGTGTTCTTAAGGCAAATATCTCTTAGATGCCACCAAAGCACAATCTTTAAAAGATTTAATTGATTAATTTTAATTTTATTAGCATTAAAAACATATTCATTAAAAATTAAGATAAATCTAAAATTCATTAACTCTTTTAAAAATTTTATTATTAGTTTGTATGGTTGTGCCCACAATGTCTGTGCCACTGCACACGCATGGAGGCCAGAGTGCAGCTTTGTGGAGCTGGTCCTCCTCCTCCTCCATCTTTACACAAGTTCTAGAGATTAAGCTCAGGTCATCTGGCTTGCCCATCGAGTATTCCCTCATGGCCTAAAAGACATCCTTAAACTCATGAGAGACAAAATACGTTGAAGGAAAAAATATTTGCAAAATGCATATCTGATAATCTAGAATATATGCCCTCAAAGCTCAACACTCAGCTAACAAACAAAGCAATCAAAAACTAATCAAAGGGTTTAAACAGAGGCCAGAGATAAGGTCCAGTGGTTAAAAACATGAACTGCTCTTACAGAGGATCTGAGTTTGAGTCCCACAACTATCTATAACTGTAGTTCCAGGGCATCCAACGCCTCTAAACTTTGTGGCACCTGCATTCATGTGCACATATCCACACACAGACATGCATATATAAATTTAAATAATAAAAACTTTTAAAAATACATGGATGGCAAGCAAACATGCCAAAGCTGCTCACCACCATGAATCATACCTTTAACATGATATATCTACTAGAATAATGAAAATAAAGTTTGTAAGATTGTCCACCCAAATGTGAGAATATGGAGGATGCAGGATGCCTGTGAACCTCTTTGACAACATAGATGATCCAACCAACTTGGAAAATAACTTGGCAGTTTAAATGTACAATAAGCCACAGTGAGCCATGAGTCACCAATCCACTTCTAGACGCTTACATTAATTTATAACTACATGAAGGCTTATGTACAAAGGTTCTCCCAGACTCTCCTGTCATCACTGGAAAATAGAAACAACCTCATTACCCGTTAACAGGTGAATGAATGAGCTATAGCATATCCATAAATGGAATACAATTTTGTAATAGAAAGACTGATCTATGTATATATATGCACATATACATATATACAAATCAGTGTATATCTGATGAGACTTAATATTGTTTTCTGGATAATTAATAAGTTCCTTGTGGAGAGAAACCTAAAAACTAATCAGATGTCTTGCCTCCATCATAATTATTTTAGCATTCTCTAGTGTTCCTTGCCTTCAATAGTTATTACTTTGGTGTTTAACAAATGGATCTTTTCTGTCCATACTTAGTATCTAGAATTTTGCTTCAAATAAGAGTCATCCATTTTTTTCTCCACTTATTTACTTATTCAGCTCTTATCATAGCATGTACCCAAAGATATTCATTTTTATTCTATGGACTGTAACTCACAGCTATTCTTATTTTTGTTGATCTAGTCTCAGATTTGACTTTGGAAACATGTTCACATCGACTTTTACTTTTTTTCTCAATATGGAACTAAGACATATAAGTATATTTGAAAATACATATTCAGACATGTAAATGTATTTCTATATTCATTTATATATGTGTTGAAAAAATAGGAAAACGTCTGGGTATTGGTGGCATACACCTTTAATCTCAGCACTTGGGAGGCTCATCTCTGAGTTTGAGGCTAGCCTGGTTTTGTAGTAAGGGGCAAGCCTGCTTTTTGTCCCGGCCTCCTGGCTCCCAGCTGTCCGGCTAGCTTACCCCTGAAATAACCACACGGAAACTGTATTAATTAAATTACTGCCTGGCCCATTAGTTCTAACCTCTTATTGGCTAACTCTTACATATTCATTTAACCCATCTCCATTAATGTGTATTGCCACCTGACTGTGGCTTACCAGCATGAGTCTAACCAGCATCCCTCTCAGGCAGGATAAACATGGCTTCTGCCACACTGCTTTCTTCCCAGCATTCTGTTCTGTCTACTCGGCCTACCTGATTTCTGCCCTATCAAAAGGCCAAGGCAGTTTCTTTATTCACCAATGAAAGCAGCACAAATACAGATAAACCTCCTGCACCATGGTCTAAGGGTGAGTTTCAGGACAGTCAGGTGCTATGGAATAATTGTACACTGTGAAGATGTGTCACTCAGACTGGTTTAATAAAAAGCTGAATGGCCAATAGCTAGCAAGATTTTCAGGGTAGAGAGGATGCTGGGAAGAAGAAGGAGAGACGCCATGAGTCACAGAGCGAGCAGGATAGACACTATGGAGATGAAGTAATAAAGCCTTGAAGCAGAAAGTAAATTAATAGAGATAGGTTAATTTAAGTTACAGGAGCTAGTTAGAAACAAGCCTAAGCTATTGGCCGAGCTTTCATAATTAATAAGTCTCCATGTCATGATTTGGGAGTTGGCTGGTGGTACAGAGAAAGACTTGCTACAGCCAGGGATAAAAAAAAGAAACTATGTTTTGAAAAACCAAATAAATGAATAAATAAAAGAAATAAAGATAGAAAAACAAAGGTCTGTTCGGAAGCCTCCAATCCAACTCGACACTGTCAATTTACATTCCCATTTCCTTTTTCGTGTCTCCCCTGACAGGGTGATACATCCATAGGTTAGTTTTTTGTTTTGTTTTTGTTTTTTGAGACAGGGTTTCTCTACATAGCCCTGGCTGTCCTGGAACTCTCTCTCTGTAGACCAGGCTGGCTTTAAACTCATAGAGATCCACTTGCCTCTGCCTCCTGAGTTCTGGGATCAAAGGTCCCGCTGCTCAGCTGACTTCATTTTTCTTTAGGGCTGAATAATTCTTCATTTTGTACATGAAAATAGGATATATATCTCTGTATTTCTTTATCCATTCATCCACTAATGGAGACCCTGATTCCGTGGCTTGGCTACTGTGAATAGCACTGCCGATGTGTTGCTATCTTTATTGTGTGCGCTTTGATTTCTTTCAGTAGATTCCAGTAAAGGTACAGCTGGATCTTGTTTCAGGTTTTGATTTTCTGTTGTTTGTTTGTTTGTTGTTTTACTGTGTGTGTGTGTGTCTCCCATAGCAGTTGCACTAGTGCACATTCTCATCAACAATGTGTAAGGATTCCTTCCTGCCACTCATCACATCCCCACTGTGAAACACGGTCTCATTACATAGCCTATCTGACCTTGAACTTGTGGTCCTTCTGCTTTCAGCCTGCTGAGGTGGGCTGTTAGGCGTGCATCTATGCCCACTCTCTTGCTAGCTTACTTTGAGAAGGGCCAGCAGTTCATGTGGCAAGGGGTTGAGCTCTGACCAGCAACGACAAGGGTGATCATGAGAGCTCCTTTATCCACTTTTGCTCTTTGCATTGATCACACATTTAGCTGGAACCTGGAATTCAGTGTCCTGAGAGACTCTACATGGAAGCTCCCAACTCAGCCATGCCTGATCACGGCCCCCCAGAAACAGTAGAGGTGCAGACTGGCTTTTGTTGTCAACTTGACGTGACCTAGAATCTCCTAGGAAGATATCTTCAAGAGGAATTGTCTACATCTTGTTAGCCTGTGGGCTTGAGGGACTGTCTTAGTTGGTGATTGACATAGGAGAACTCAATCCATTGTGGGTAGGTAGCACCATTCCCTAGGCAGGGTGATCTGACCCATGGAAGAAAGGAGAAAGCTAGATGAAGCAAGCAAAATGGTGTTTATTCTGTCTTTTCTCTTGCTCTTGACTATGGACGTCATGTGTCTAGCTGCTTGGGTTCCTGTCTTGACTTCCCTCCATAATGGAAATGTAAGCCAAATAAACCCTTTCTCCCCAGACTCTCTTTTGGTCAGGGTATTTGTTCCAGCAACAGGAGTGAAACTAGAACATGGGGATCATGAATGTTTGCTATTTAACACTGCACACTGCAGGGTGATTTGGTACGTGGCAGTCGGCAACTGATCGCCTAGCAGCTCACTCTCATCTGTCAGTCTCAGCTCTGCGACATCCTCTAGACACCTTCCCCCTCTCTAGCTTAAGGTAATTTTTTTCTTATGCTGCCTCTTTCCCAGGCCACTTTCTAATCCAATGTCCCAATCTAATTTTCTTCCACTGAACTTATCAGCTTCAATGAATTCACTTACTGTGTGTGAATTGTCTAATGGTGCGTAGCTAGAGTGCCAACCCCTACCAAGTAGGACTGTCACCTGACCACGTCACTGATCTACAGCTAAAATAACACCTGGCTCAATGGCTTCATGGTTCTGAATTATTCACCCAGAAATATCCTGGTGCTCAGAGAAACCGCTCCTACAAACCAAGAATAAGCTGTGTTTTGATAGGAGATATGACAGCCAAAATGTCCTGGGGCTGTTTGTAAGTTTCAGAACAAGACCTGCTCTCACACAGTGGATCCAGGCAAGAGACCTGCCAGACACCCAGAGCTGGAAGTAGCAGAAGCAGGATTGAAACAAGATCTGTCTATGTTCAAAACTCATGTTTTCAGAAACAATAAAAAGTTTAAAACAACACATTGGGCAAGAGACACTCATCAAGGAACTGGGGAAGGAAGAGGGAAATGATGGGGCTGATATGTGTGAAATCAAAGAAGAAGGTGCCATGGGACCTTGGGCTGCTTAGACAGGGTCAAAGTGAGAGCAGTCAGCTGAGAGTGGGGTGGGTGTGGCAAGGGAGGTCCACAGGGAAGAATGTGCTGCTGATGTCTTGCTGAACAGACGTGGAATCAGACTGCTTTCTAAATATTGGTGTTCCATCAGAACCATCATCCACCATGATCAAGTCGGCTTCATCTCAGAGATGCAGGGATGATTCAACATACGAAAATCTGTCAACGTAATCCACCATATAAACAAACTGAAAAATAAAAACCACATGATCATCTAAATATTGGTGTTCATCCCCATCGAGTAGCACTGAGTGTGGGGAAAGCATCTTTCTGAGTAGGTAATTAATGAAGAGACTTCTGACTGGCCAAAGTGCTGTGAACACGTGGTGGTGGGTGTTTAGTCCTCCATATCTCTATCACCCACTCCAAGGGCCGGCCAGCACTGAGGAAGAGAGAGTAAAAAGATTATAAACACTGGAGGATGGAGAGGAATGCTGTGAAATACTGTTTTCTAGGCACATTCATTGCAATCATGAACACAGCGGTCAGAATTCCTGCACAAAGCCTGCATGCATGCATTCACACGCACACACACACACACACGAAACACGAGGGGCGACAAGATGGCTCAACAGTTATGGGTGCTTGTCATGAAGGCCTGATGACCAGTGCTCGGTCTCTGGAACCAATATAAAGACTGAAGAAGAGGAACATCTCTGTGGAAATTGCCCTCTGGTCTCCACCTGCAAACTGCGGCGTGTTTCCTTTGACTCTTAGACACCACGAATACACAATGACAATAAATATTAAACTTGAAAGTAGGAGGGGTGGTTGGGAAGAAGAAGGGTATCAGCAGCAGTGGGAGATGGATATATGAATGAAAATGAGGGCATGACCACTCCAAGGTCTGGCTGAGGAGAGGGTTGTTATTGTAGATATGAAGAGAGCACAGCCCAAGGTCTGGCTGAGGAGAGGGTTGTTATTGTAGATATGAAGAGAGCGCAGCCGGAGGCAGCTGGGAGAGCCCAGAGCAGGGAGGAAAAGAGGAAGAGAACACAGAGGGAGCAAAGGAGAGGGGTCCACAAGAACCAAGAGCACAAAGAGAAGGCATGGCGGAAACAACAGGATTTTACAGGAATAAGAAGCTGGAGGAGGGGAAGTGAAGCCCCTGGGCCAGTGAGGTTTAGGGTAGTGTGCAGGGGTGAGAGGTGCTGACAGGAGCCACAGACACTGAGTGAACCTGGTGGCCACTGTCCACTCTGGCATGTTAATGGCCGCCATGGTTAGCCATTTGTCCTGGGTTTCTTTGGGACCTGTTAATGAGGAAAAGTGAGTGGGGAGTGGATAGGCCCACAAGACACAGTATAAATGTACCAAACTGCCAAGACTGAAAGTATTAACAAAAGAACCTCCCAACTCTGCTGATGCATCTTCCAACCCCGTACCCCAAATAGCTTTGTAAATGCAGACATCTGATCCTCTCCCATGTGACTGTGGGTTCTACGGCAGATTTCTCTGAGTCTTGCAGGTCCTGCTTCCATGACATAAGATGTACTTTGTGGTGGCACATGTCTGTAACCCCAGCACTTAGTATGTGGCAGACAGAAGGATTGTGAACTAAAAAGCAGTCTGAGCTATTGTGGTTCCTATTTCAAAAATCCAGTGTTGCTTAGTGATTGGGTGCTAATCTATGCACAAGATCCTGAAGGAGGAAGAGGAGGAGATAATGTACAGGGGATGCAAAATGTAGCACACTTGACAAAATGGTTAAAGTAACCCTACTACTGCTGCCCAACTTGCCCCTCCTACTTAGTCTCTTTAGCAACTTTTAGAGTAAAAGATACCCGGGTACAAAAGAGGCAGATGAGACCTGGTGCCACGACCATGACCCCAGTAACCAGCCTGAACTTGCTTTCCTGAGAATAGGAAAAGGCAGAGAGAGCCACCATGTCAAGCATGGAGATGGGCCTTCTGCTACCACAGACAGAGGTGCTCCAAAACCAGGCAGCGCAAGCAGAGAAAGGTAGACCAGAAGGAGGGACGCCAGGAGGTATATGGCTTAGGTCAACCTTCTTGCCTGTGCCTGGGACCGGTCCTGCAGTGCCCACAGGTAGTGTTCCTGGGGCCCAGCCCCGTGGCACTCCTTGTGATCCAGGTCTGCTCTCTCTTTCCTCTGGCAGCCTCTCTCTCCCAGGACTCTCTGGGCTGAGGGGTTTACCCTTTTGTGATGGTTATTTTGGTTGTCAACTTGACCAGATCTGAAATCAACAATAGATAGTCTTTCAGCATGCCAGTAAGGGATTTTCTTGGTTGTTTTCATTGAAGTGAGAAGACCCACCCTAAATATGGCAGCAACATCCCTCTCCCCTACTCAGGCCAAATGCAGAGGAAGTCAGAGAAAGCAAAGATTTTGGGGTTTTTTTTTTTTTTGCCTGCCTGCCTTCTTGCAATGCTGGCAAATTCATCTACCTCAACTTCAACTGATGCTACTCTTCACAGACATCAGAACTCAGCCACTTTGGGCTTCCAATGGCTACCCAAGAATTCTCCAGGCCTCTGACACCAGACTGGGACTTCTGAAGCATCTGGCCTCATGGACTGAGCAGCTACTGGATTCCCTGACTCTCCAGTGTGAGGCAACCATTGTTGGACTCCCTAGACTATACCATGTATGTAATCTGATACCCCCCCTATATATATATTCATTCTGTCAATTCTTTTCCTCTAGAGTACCCTAATAAAACCTTATGTTTAGTATTTCTCCAGGGCACATCTCAAACTATTAAAAGCAACTTCATTAAAATAAAACAAAACTGAAAATAAAAACTGAACAAGAATGTACATTCCTGACCTGGGTTCCCACAGCTTTCTGTTTGTGATGCCATCGTGAGCACTTCAAAAGCTCTCAGCACTGCCTGTTGTAACGGTGACCAGAGTAGAAAGCAGTATTGCATTTCTGTGTGGGCTATTCTGACAGCATCTGAACTAGCTCCTAGCTTTGTGCCCAGGAGCATTTTTTGACATACTTTGTGCAGTCTATAGGACTCCACTGAGCTGTCACCTGTAGCATGGAAGAATGCTACTTTAACATACTGTGTAGTGAACCTTTATTCATAGGGTGTGGGCTGGGGTAGTTGATGGATAAATTTGTCTTCTGTCTTCAATGGACGATGTGGTAGTTTGATGTAATTGGCCCCCATAACTACTAGGAGGTGTGGCCTTGGTGGAGTAGGTGTGATCTTGTTGGAGGAGGTGTAGCACTAAGGAGTCAGGCTTTGAGATCGCCTATGCTTAAGCTACACCCAGTATCTCAGTTTACTTCCTGCTTCCTGCAGATCAAGACACAGAACTCTCAGCTCCTTCTCCAGCACCATGCCTACCTGCTTGCTGACATGCTTCCCACCATGATGATAATGGACTAAACCTCTGAAACTATAAGCCAGCCCCAATTTAATGCTTTCCTTTATAAGAGTTGCCATGGCCAGTGGGTCAATGGAATTGAATTGAAGACCCTGATATTAATCCCCACACCTATGAACACCTGATTTTTGACAAAGAAGCCAAAATTGTACAATGGATATAGTAAGAAAGGAGGAGCGCCTGACTGTCTGGCGCAGGGCCCCTTGTTTCATCCCGCCCAGCTAGCTTAACTCCCAAAATAATTACACAGAAACTGTATTCATTTAAAACACTGCCTGGCCCATTATATCTAGCCTCTTCTTGGCTAACTCTCACATCTTGCTTTAACCCATTTCTATTAATCTGTGTTTACCACAGGGTTGTGGCTTACTGGGAAAGATTTAGCATGTTTGACCTGGCAGCTTCATGGCGGGCGGCTCTCTGTCTTCTTTCCAACATTCTGTTCTCTTTTCCCACCTAAGTCCTGCCCTATCAAAAGGCCAAGGCAGTTTTCTTTATTCAACCAATAAAAGTAACACATAAAAAGGACCTCCTACACCAAATGGAAAAAAAGAAAACATCTCCAACAAATGGTGCTGGCATAACTGGATATCAACATGTAGAAGAATGTAGATAGATCCATATCTATCACCATTCACAAAACTCAAGTCCAAATGGATGAAAGACCTCAACGTAAATCCAGTTACACTGAACCTGATTGAAGAGAAAGTGGGAAGTAGTTTTGAACACATGAGCATAGGAGACCCCTTCCTAATATAACACCAGAAGCACAGACACTGAGAACAACAATAAATAAATGGGACCTCCTGAAACTGGGAAACTTCTGTAAAGCAAAGGGCTCGCTCAACAAGACAAAACGGCAGCCTACAGAATGGGAAAAGATCTTCACCCACCCCACATCAGACAAAGGACTGATCTCCAAAATATACAAAGAACTCAAGAAACTAGACACCAAAATACCAAATAATCCAATTAAAAAATGGGTGCAGATCTAAACAGAGAATTTTCTACAGAAGAACCTCAAATAGTTGAAAGACATTTAAGGAATTTCTCAATATCCTTAGTCATCAGGGAAATGCAAATCAAGATGACTCTAAGATACCATCTTACACCTATAAGAATGACTAAGATCAAAAATCACTGATGACAGTTTATGCTGGGGAGGATATGGAGTAAGGGGAACACTCCCTCATTGCTGGTGGGAGTGCAAACTTGTACAGCCACTTTAGAAACCAATATGGCGGTTTCTCAAAAAATTGGGAATTGATCTACCTCAAGATCCAGGGATACCACTTTTGGGCACATATACCCAAATGATGCCCAATCATACTACAAGGACATTTGTTACAACTATGTTCATAGCAGCATTATTTGTAATAGCCAGAACCTGGAAACAGCCTAGATGCCCTTCAACATGGATAAAGAAAATGTGGTACATTTACACATTTGAGTATTACTCAGTGGTTAAAAAAAAAAACAATGACATCAGGAAATTTGAAGGCAAATGGATGGAATAGAAAAAACCATCCTGAGTGAGGTAACCCAGACCCAAAAAGGCAAACTCATAAGTGGATATTAGATGTAAAGCAAAGAATAACCAGGTCACAATCCACAACCCCAGAGAAGCTAGGTAAAAAGGAAGACCTTAAGAGGGACACACATAGAGGGCCCCAGGAAGGGGAAATAGTTAAGATCTCCTGGGTAAACTGGGAGAGGGATAGAAGGGAAGGGATGAGAACATGAGGGATTAAGAAGGCTGAATTGGGGGAGGGGCAGAGAGGGAGAGCAATGAAAGAGATATCTTGATAGAGGGAGCCATTATAGGGTTAGAGAGAAACCTGATGCTAAGGAAATTCCCAGTAATCCACAAGTATGGCCCCAGCTAAGACTCCTAGCAATAGTGGAGATGGTGCCTGAATGGGCCTTCTCCTATAATCAGATCAGTGACTGCCCTAATTGTCATCATAGAACCTACATCCAGTAACTGATGGGAACAGATGCAGTGACCCACAGCCAAGCACTGGGCTGAGCTACTGGAGTTCAGTTGATGAGAGGGGAAGAGAGATCACATGAGCCAGGGGGATCAAGATCGTGATGGGAAAAACCACAGAAACAGCTGACCTTAGCTAGTGGGAGCTCACAGACTCTGGAATGACAGCTGGGGAACCTGCATGGGACCGAACTAGACCCTCTGAATGTGAGTAACAGTCCTGTGGCCTGATCTGTTGGGGAGTGGCTGTCAGTGGGACCCGGACTTACTCCAGGTGCATGAACTGGCTTTCTGGAGCCCACTCCCTTTGGTGGGATGCCTTGCTCCACCCTGATACAGTGGGGAGGGCTTGGTCCTGACTCAACTTGGTATGCCAGATTTTGTTGACTCCCCAAGGGAGTTCTTACCCCCTCTAAGGAGTGGATGGGGGCATGGGGAGGGAGTGGGGGCGGGAGAAGGGGAGAGAAGGGGAACCTGGGTTGGCATGTAAAATAATAAAAACAAAAACTTTAAATTAAAAAAAAGGGTTTCCCATGGTCATGGTGTCTCTCACAGCAGCAGAGACCTTAAGACAGAAGGGTTATGATCAGATGGGTGCATGGAATGAAGTAACCAGTGCTGTCAGCTCAATGCACAGCCTCCTGGAGACATTGGGTTTTTCTAATTTACTCCCTCTGTCTCTTTCTCCAACTCTGTCCCCTCCGTCTCCTTGGCATTACTTTTTCTTTTTTTCAATTAAAAACATTACTCAAGCCGGGCATGTTATGTAAATCTCTAAATCCAATCCAAACACCAGGGAGGCAGAGGCAGGGAAGTCTGTGTAAATTCAAGGCCACCATGGTCTAGGCTAGCCAGGCTGTGTAGTGACACCCTGTCTCAAAAGAATAAAATTAAAAATAAGTACCTTACTCAGAAGTGTTTGTCTCGAACTTTGCATTCAGGAACCGAAATTATTTAATTTGGTCTCAGGTCAGGGAATATTTGTGTCTGTTTCCAAGGTTGGCTTGGATATCAAACAGTGTGATGATTAACTTAGTCATCAGCTTGTTTGGATTGAGAGGTGCCTATATAAGTAAAAGTCACTTGTGGGTGTGCCACTGGGGTATTTCTAGAGGCCGTTGGTATAGTAACTGGTCAGGAGGACCCACCCTGAATGCGGGCAGCACCACTAATAGTCTTAGGGCACAGATGAGATAAAGCCAGCCAGCTAGTCCAAACTTCAGTCTTCCTGAACCATTTATTGATTACCACGTAGCACAGGGAACTAAACAGCACTGGGATTATTTGCAAAGGCTTTCCTAGAAAAGAGAGTTCTGAGTGTCCAATTAACACTGGTTCTCCAAGGCCATATCAGATGCAACACCGAATTCCACAGAACCTTCCCTGGGAATATACCCCACACCTGACCTCCCCTTTCCATTCGTCTCTCCTTTTCAGTATTTATTTTGTATGTATGTGTACATGTGGTGTTTGTAGGGGTCAGAAGACTCCATCCCAGAGCTGGTGATCACCTTCCAGTACATGGATCCTGGGGGTCAAACTCTGGTCTTCAGGCTTGGCAGCGGTACCCTAACCCCCTGAGCCATCTCAGTGGCCCTCATTCACCTTTCATTTCATCATACCTTAGAACACCGCTGCTCTGCTCCCCGTCTGTCCAGCTCAAAGCCATCCTTTCCTTCCAGTTCCTTTCCCCTCCTCCCTCTCCTCTTCTTGAAGCTATCTCAGGTCCCCATTCACTGTTTCTCTTCTGCCTTTTTTGTTCCCGCTCACAGCACATCCAGGATAACCTCTGCTGCTCACTGGCTTAGGAGACACCGTTCTTCCTTTTCTAGGACCAGAGCACAAGCATCTGCCTCAGCCTCTGACAGTCCCTTTTCTGAAGCTCCATCTTATTCCAATCCATACTTAAAGCCTCCTGAAAAGTCTTAATAACATAGTTATCCAGAGAGGCAGAGCCTAGAATCTGTGAAGATGAAGACACAAAGTTTACAGGGTGGAGTACCAGAGGGGAGATGGCTATTTATCTATTTGTTTGCTTATTTATTTACCTATATATTTATTTATGTGGCTTTTTGAGACAGGGCTTCTCAATATGTAGCCCTGGCTATCCTGGAACTTTCTCTGTAGACCAGGCTGGCCTTGAACTCAGAGATCCGTCTCTACCTCTTGAGTTCTTGGATTAAATGCTTTGCTGAGGAGAAGGTTTACAGAGGCACACGGATCTCTGTGAGTTCAAGGCCATCCCCAGCTACACAAGGTCGATACAGAAATAGTTTCAGGTTGTGGCGGCTCACACCTTTAATCCCAGTATGAGGGAGTTACACGCCTTTAATTCCAGCACTGAAGGAGAATATAAGACAGGAGGAGACAGAAGCTCAGGGCTCAGTCTGCAGTCGCCCAGTCCTGGTAGAGGTGTAGAGGTAAGACTTCTGTAGTGCCCTAGCTAGTTTGACTTTCTGATCTTCAGCTTGAACCCCAACATCTGTCTCTGGATTTTTATTATTTGTGCTACATGTATTTCTATTTTTATTTGTGTGTCTGTGCTCCCAGTGAGTGAAAATGTCTGTGGAAGCCAGAGGGGCACTGAAGCCCTTGGAGCTGGAGTTATGGACAGTTGTGAGCCCCTGACATGGAGACTGGGAACTGAACAGCTCCTTTGGAAGAGTAGTCAGTGCTCTTAACTGCTGAGCCATCTCTCCAGCCCCCACAGAAGAAAGTTTTCCAGAATTATGCAGAGGGTCTCTGGTGTAGGAGGTCCTTCTGTATTTCTGTTGCTTTCATTGGTTGAATAAAGAGACTGCCTTGGCCTTTTGATAGGGCAGCCCTTAGGTGGGCGGAGTAGACAGAACAGAATTCTGGGAAGAAGGACAGACAGGCAGACGCCATGGTTTTCCTGCCCGAGATGGACGCTGGTTAGACTCATTCCGGTAAGCCACAGTCAAGTGGTGATACACATTAATGGAGATGGGTTAAACTAATATGTGAGAGTTAACCAATAAGGGGCTGGAGATAACAGACCAGGCAGTATTTCAATGAATACAGTTTCTGTGCAATTATTTCGGGAGTTAAGTTAGCCAGGAGCCGGGAACACGGCCTGTGCCTATTACTACAGGTCTCCCTTGAGTACTTGGCCACATATTGATCAGTATGTGCATGTGAAAGAATCTCCCAAGGCTAGGTTAAGAGCCACTAAAAGGAAGAGTGATAACAGTAACTGGAATTCCTGTAGAACTGAGAATAAGGCTTTTCCCCACAGAGCAGGGAGAAAAGCTGTGAGTTATAAGACCTAGGTGAACATACAGCATGTCCCTTTGATGGGAGAATAACTAGCTCTGAAGTCTGCACTGGTCTGGTCTCACCTGACAGATCAGAAAAACAAGGTCCAAAATATCTTGCTGTTTCCAGGGAGCAACTGCACACAAGAGCAGAGCTTGCTAGCTTAGCTTGCTATGTTCAAATGCCTTTCATCACTGTAACACACATCTGAAATAATCTTACAAAGAGAAAAAATTATTTGGTTCAAGGTTTGGGAGGATTTCACCAATGATGGGTTGCCTCTGAGCCTGTGATGAGGTAGTTCAGCAGCAGCAGTATATGGCAGGAAAAGCTCATGGCTGGGAAGAAAAGAGGAGACCAGAGGTCAAGGTCAGTGTTGTCCTCTGTCCGTCTCTATCTTATTATTATCTGAGACATAGTCTCTTTTAAGGACACATCCCCAATGGCCTAAAGACCTTCTACTGGGCCTGTCTGTTAAAGGACCCACCATCTCCCAATAGCATCACCCTGGGACCAAACCTTTAACACAAGGACCTTAGGAAGATACTAATCCAATCTTAGCATCATTGTGAATATAAAGCTTGATAGAAGTCAGAAAAAAGAGGCGCATTACACACAGAGGCATGTTTCTAAGGACAGCATCAGATTTATTGTAAAAAATAATGTGATAAACAAGGGCTAGGTAGATGATTCAGTGGGTAAAGCAATTGATGGGTAAGCATGAGGATCTCTGTTTGGATCTCCAGAGCTCATATAATGTTCAATACAACAGCAAGGGTCTGAAATCTCTTTCCTCTTAAAACAAGATGGGAGGCTGGAATAGGAGAATTCTTAGAAGTCTGTGGGTCAGGTAGTCCGGTATCCATGGAAGCAAACAACAAAGAGACCTATCTCAAAGGATGTAGAAGGCAAGGGCCAACACCCAAAGTTGTTGTCTAATTTCCACACATGTGCCATTATATGGACATTATATGGACCATTATGGTCATGCATACATCCAGTCACACATATGAAAATACACATAGACACGTACACACAATAACTCAATAAATGAATATATAAACATGAAAAATAAACAGAAACAACTATGGGATAATAGCACACATACATACAGTTTCATAAACTGATTTTTTTCACTTGAAAATGTATTCTAGTTTTTCATTTCTGTAACACTATTTATCTGTCTATAGCTGTACCTTAATCTATGCAACCAAACCTTTAATTTTTTATGTGGATACTTTCAATATTTAGAATTCCAATGGGCATTGCCAACCATCTTTGATTCTACTACATGATCCCACGAGTTATCAGAACTGATAATTTTCTTAGGAGAAATTCTCTAAAAGATATTCTTAACCCAAGGGCAGGGGCATTTTAAATATTTTTGTATAGTCTCCTATTACCAGTCAAAGAAGTTATATGCCCTTCACCATCAGTGCACACACCTTTTCTTCAAAATATGCTCCATAAGGGGAGAACATGAAGACCGTGTGCATCTTGTGCCCACTTCCTCTGTGTGAGTAGTCAAATGCAAAACAAATGGGGCTGCTTTGTACATCTAAACTGGAGTTAGGCTATGCAGCTCCTGGTAATTAGGGTGAAGCAGATGGATTTCCGTGGGACCATGAATAGAAGGCATTCACCTCTGTATAAAAATAGAAGGAACAAAAGGCCTTCTTATGGAAATAGGAGGAAATCAATAGTGTACCCATCTTTGTTAGTCTTGTAAAATTGCTTTTCTCAATACACCTCCCCCCCCCCGCCCCGAAAGGAGCACGATCATTCCAAAGATGGAGGATGACGGTCCCAGTAGGAGACTTGAAGGGTCAAAATCAGTAGAAAAGATGGCCCTAGGTGGTCTGGATGAAATGTCTAAAAACAAAATGTAAACAACTGTCCTGTGATATCCAGAGAATGGTCTGTGAGAGCTGTGTTTTTATTAAGCGTATCACAAGCAAAAGGTAAGAGAATAACGAGTGAACATCAACGGAGAGAAGCGGTAGACAGTGAACCCTCACAGTTCGGGGGCTCACACACGCAGCAGGTGGACGAAGAAGCCCGACTGAGAACAAGGACAGAAGGCAACACTGCCAAATCAGGACTCAGAACCATGCAGCAGAAACTGACTGCAGACGTGGAGACAGCCTGCTGGTGCTCCTGATTGAGGGCGGTTTGGACAGAGGGTCCTTTCTGTCTTCTTCATGGGGTTGCCTTCTAAAGCTGAACTCTTGGCTTTATGACCCCACGTAGGCATTTTTATACGATGGGATAAAAATAGTAACCTTGGTTCGAAACTGTTCGCTTTCTAGATGTTCTCAATGACTTGCTTGTTTTCCTCTTTTTGCTGTGGACTTAGGGTTCGCCCTGCCTCAGGGCAAGGAGTTTTGAGACAAGGGAGGGCCTCCTTCTCCAGAGTGTGCTTTCAACAAATTTAAGCAACACAGAAAAGTTTACCAATATAATGCACATCACTGCAGTTCCTGCTGATATAGCCCTTTATAACTCACCCGATATTTTTTATGGTATGAAGGATTACAGTAGGAGTCTAGTAGAAGGTGATACGGGGGGCTTCCTCGCTACCATCGTGCCAACCATCCCTGAACTTCTTGTGACTCTAAGAACTCTCTGGTTTGTTTGCTTCTTTGTTCATTTCTTTGTTTGTTGAGACAGGGTCTCACTTTGTAACCCTGACTGGTCTGGAGCTTGCTTTGTACATCAGGCTGGCTTTGGACCCACAAAGTTCTGCTGCCTCTTGAACTCACTGTTTTTTGTTGTTCCTGATTGTTTTTGTGGGGTGGGGGGGCACGTTGTTTGATTAGGTGTTTTTGTTTATTTGTTTTTGGTCGATTTGGTTTGGGGTTTTAGAGACATAGTTTCTCTATGTGTAGCCCTGGCTCTCCTGGAACTCACTCTGTAGACCAGACTGACCTCAAACTCACAGAGATTCGCTTGCTTCTGCCTCACAAGTGCTATGATTAAAGTCGTGCACCACCACCGCCTGGCTGCACTCACTGTTTTTAACCAGTGTAATGAGCTGTCTTTGATAATCAGTTAAGTATGAGCCTAATTCATACAACGTATGAAAGAGTTTAAGATTCCCGAGAGAAGGGCGTTGTTGAATATTATGGAACTAGAACAGATTAGTCCTCACAGGAAGAGCCCAGAGTTGGAAAGCATGGAAATGCTGGCATACGGAGTGATAAAGTAGTAGGCAGTGGGCATCGCCAAGGAGAATCTAAACAGCAAGGAAGAGAATTTCTCATTTATTTTTTCTTTCTTCTGTTCATCTAGAGAAATGGGAATTACTCATTTCATCTTTAAGAATTATAACATTCTCTTGAAGTTATTTTTTAGTTCATTTTCTTCTGGTTCATCCATATTTTGTTGTTCAGGTTTTGCTGTTGTAGGCCTTTAGGTTTTACTGGTGTTGTGTTGCTCTTTGTGGTGTAGCATGTGATCTTACCTTTTCTATTCATCTTTTCCTCTAATAGGTGTGGTTGGGGCTGTCTGAGATTCTGTTGAATAATCTTCTAGGTGCCAGTGAATCCAAAGCTCAGATGGTTGTTCCTCATGGTACAGTCAGTGTCACAGTTCTAGTTACCTTGTTGGTTACTTGGTATTCCTGGAGATAGCTCAGTGCTCCTGTGCCTTTCTCTGCTCACTTGTAGTTTGCTCTCTCAGGCCTACTTTGGCCTAGGTTGCTGGCTTTGCCCTGTTTCTGTAAATCCTGGTTTGGATCCCCTCCTGCAGAAATCCCTGGCTTGGAGTTGAACCTGTTCTGGTGGAGGTCACTGACTCTGGATCTGGTCGCTGGCTCAATCCTGATCCACCAGTGTCCTGGGACTGGGTTTGCTCCTGGTTTCTCCTCCCGGTGGAGCTTATTTCCTCAGGCCCTTTCTGTCCCTGTGGAATTTGTTGCCCAAGGTGGAGTTCCTTGCCTAGGGGCAAATGTGGCCTAGGTTACTGGCTTTGACCTGTATCTGTAAATCCTGGTCTGGATTCCCTCCTGCGTAAGTCCCTGGGTTGGAGTTGTACCTGGAAAGGTTTCTGGCTCCAGTCTACTGCCTCGGAGGACCCAGACCCACAGAGGTCCTGGCTCAGGCCTACTCCCTCTGAGGACCCACACTCACTCCTGGCCTTGCCAAGTTCTCTGGTTCCTGCCTATTCCCTTGGAGGTTCCAGGTTCCCTTACACCCAAATGGGCAGAGGTCCTGGCTCAGGCCTAGTTCCTGGGAGGTCCTAGACTCACACCCAGACTGGCAGAGGTCCTGGCTTAGGTCTACTCCCTTGAAGGTCCCAGATTAACGTCTGGACCCTCAGCAGTCTCTGGCTCTGGCTCACTGGCTCAATGGTTATTCCCCTGTACCTGTTCCAGTGGAGATAACTGACTCTGGATCTGGTCGCTGGCTCAGTCCTGATCTGCCTGTGTCCCAGGGCTGGATCCCCTCCTGCAGAAGTCCCTGGCTTGGAGTTGGATCTGTTCTGGTGGAGATTGCTGACTCTGGATCTGGTCACTGGCTCAATCCTGATCCACCAGTGTCCCGGGACTGGGTTGGCTCCTGGGACTGGATTTGCTCCTGGCTTTTGCTCCCGATGGTCATATTTGAATTTTTCATATAGAAAATGAATTAAATTTGCTTAATGTAACAAGGATGTAACAGGTATTTCTATAAGAGGTAGAACAAGACACATGGGTAAAAGATGATGTAAAGGAACAGATTGCAATTCAATGTAGGGTAGGCATGTTCTATTTATTTACTTATTTTCTCTTCTTCTTCTTCTTCTTCTTCTTCTTCTTCTTCTTCTTCTTCTTCTTCTTCTTCTTCTTCTTCTTCTTCTTCTCCTTCTCCTCCTCCTCCTCTTCCTCCTCCTCCTCCTCTTCCTCCTACTCCTTTATTTTCTTTTCTTTTTTTCTGAGACAAGAAATAGTCTGTGTAATAGTCCTGGCTGTCCTGGAACTCATTTTGTAAACCAGGCTGGCCTCAAACCTTTTTACTTATTATTTATTTTAAAGACATTACTTTTTAAGGTTTATTTTCAGGAACTTGGGAGAAGATTCATTGGGTAAAGTGTTTTCTCCTTAAGCATGAGGACCTGAGTTCAAATCCCAACACCCATTTTATAAAGAAGCAGGTAGAATGGCGTGTGTGTGTGTGTTTTATGTGTGTATGTGTTATCCCAGTGCTGTGAGGCAGAGATTGGGGTTCCCAGGATCTTGCTGGCAAGTCAGGCTAGACAACTGGTGAGCTCCAGCTTCAGTGAGAAGACCCTGTCTCAAAAGGTGAGGTTGCTGGGCATGGTGGTGCAGGCCTTTAATCCCAGCACCCAGGAGGCACAGGCTGGCAAATCTTTTTGAGTCTGAACCCAACCTAGGTCCACATAATAGGTTTCAATCCAGTCAAGGCTACATTTTGGAACCCTGTCTCAAAAAAAAATAAATGGTTGAGAGTGATAGTGAAAGACACCAACATCAACATCTAGTCTCCATGTTTATAGACATGTATGCACATTTACACACATACATATAATATACACAGATATTTATTTTAATTGAC
The DNA here is from genome assembly GCA_004026605.1 of Ondatra zibethicus. Classification (NCBI taxonomy): domain Eukaryota; kingdom Metazoa; phylum Chordata; class Mammalia; order Rodentia; family Cricetidae; genus Ondatra; species Ondatra zibethicus. Next base: position 62,304 of record PVIU01008813.1, read on the forward strand.
TTGATAATTAAACAATTTTGTGAGTTATAACGTAATGCTTGATTCATGTACTTAATTGGTGCTTTTTTCTATTAGGATGCCTGTGTCTCCATCTCTATTAGGATGCCTGTTGCTAACCTGGGTTTTGTTTCGAAGATGAGCTAGGACCTATATTTAGTCAGTGATTATTTCATCTCTTTGGCCCCATTGGATAGAGCGGGCATGAGTTACCAGCCAAGGTTATCAGATTTCTTATCTGAACATCTCCTCACTGGACTGACCTTTTCTTCCCTGCTGGTCATTGGTTATTTTGACAGTGGGACCATAAGTTTTGAACGCATGCTAGACAGGGAGTGTTTCCTGCCAAAGGCTGTTAGCAAAGGTTTTCATCACATGGATTAGTTATTGATTAATTAGAGAATGCCATCTGTGTGATAGACCAATTGCCGTTGTTATAAGCACATCCTGAGCCAGCTAATAGTGCAGGAACAGAGAAAGAGGAGCAGCCCCAGATGCACTGAGTGACTTCATGCTTTGTTTGTCAAAGCACTGAGTAATGGGGTTGACAGGCATGTGTCCATGGCATCCTGGTGACAAAGGTGGTGAAGCCATCACTCGTGAGGTACTTGGAAGACAGAGGTGGAAGACAATCAGAAATCTAGGAAGAACAGTATTAAATGACAGGACATATCGGCAAGTATAAAATTCAGCTCCCTAGACTTTGTGCTTCTGTCAAGAGAAGGAAACATCTTACCAGAGACTGGGTCAGGGAAGTCTTCATCCATTTCAAATCTGTCCGAGCAGGCACCCTCTCTCTCTGCTTTCTGGATGCTACAATGTAAGCCGCCTGAGCCCTCACTCCTTCCTGCCACAATGTCTTACCTGCCACCGTGGTGACAAAGGCCAGAAACATGGGCCCAGTCTACCAGAGGCTGGAAATTGTGAGCCCAAACAAATCTTTCCTCTTTTACTCTATTAACCATAAAAACCTACCGTGTGTGTGGGGCGTGTGTGTGTGTGATGTATGTGTGGGTGGTGCATACGTGTGAGTATGAGGGTGCACATGTCCATTCCCCTGTATGAAGAGAACAGAGGAGGATGTCAGATGTCTTTACTCCTTGAGACAGTCTCTCACTGAACAGGAAGCTTGCCATTTTGGCTAGGCTGACTGACCAGTGGCCTCTCATAATCTGCTTGTCTCAATCTCCAATTCTGCCATGCCTTGCTTTTTAATGTAGGTACTGGGGACTTGAACTTGGGTCCTCATACTTGCTTAGGGAAGTGCTCTTAACCACTGCATTGTCTTCCTGCCTCCAAACATGTTACTTTGTTATATTGCTTGCTTGTATTGCTGTTACAAAATAAGAGCATTTTTTCTTGCTTCTCCCTTCTATCTAGATTATGTGTTTTGTTATGTCAAAGGAAAGTGAGACACTTTTTAAAAAGCCATTAACCACATTCTTTTTATTTTATTTTGTTTTGTTTTTTATTGTTTTTATTGCGCTATACATTTTTCTTTGCTCCCCTCCCTTCCTCCCCCCTCCTCTTCTACCCTCTCCCATGGTCCCATGCTCCCAATTTACTCAGGAGATCTTGTCTTTCTCTAATTCCCATGTAGATTAGATCCATGTATATCTCTTTTAGGGTCCTTTTTATTGTCTAGGTTCTCTAAGGTTGTGGATTGTAGGCTGGTTTTCCTTTGCTTTATGTCTAAAAGCCACTTATGAGTTAGTACATATTATATTGTCTTTCTGGGTCTGGGTTACCTCACTCAATATGTTTTTTTTCTAGATCCATCCATTTGCTTGCAAATTTCAAGATATCATTACTTTTTACCTCTGAGTAGTACTCCAATGTGTAAATGTATCACATTTTCTTTATCCATTCTTCAGTTGAGGGGCATCTAGGTTGTTTCCAGTTCTAACTATTACAAATAATGCTGCTTTGAACATAGTTGAGCACATGTCCTTGTGGTATGATTGAGCATCCTTTGGGTATGTACCCAAAAGTGGTATTGCTGGGTCTTGAGGTAGGTTGTTTCCTAATTTTCTGAGAAATCGCCATACTGATTTTCAAAGCGGCTGAACCAGTTTGCACTCCCACCAGCAATGGAGGAGTGTTCCATTAAGGGCATTCTTTAACTACGCTATGGCAACGCTTTAGGAAGAGATGTTTGCAATGCGTGTAGAAGACTGGGAATTATTGGGGGAAGAATTAGTGATAAGGATAGAAAAATATCCCAAGTCAAGGGCAGCCAGAGGATGGGAATCACAGAAGAGCAGAGAATGAATACAGGTTGTGACTCTTCCCTTAGGAGGCGGAATGCACCGCGTGTCATACATCTGTTGTGCTGGCTGGCTTTTGTCAACTTGACACAAGCCTAGATGTATCTGGGAGGAAGGAATCTCAACTGAGAAAATGTCTCCTTCAGATTGGCCTGTGGGCAAGCCTGTAGGGACAATTTTCTTGATTAATCATTGACGGGGAAGAGCCCAATCCACTATGGTTGGTGCCATCCCTGGACAAATGGCCATGGGTTGTATAAGAAAGCAGATTGAGCAAGCATGGTGTTGTCAGGAAAGGGAGGGAAAAAAAACCAGACAGACAGACAAACAAAAATAAATAAATGGACTATAAATTATTTTGTTAGTTTCTGGTTTTGAGAAAGGGCTCCCTGTGTAGCCCAGACTAGCTCTAAACTTGCAATCCTTTTGCCTTTGCTTCTTGAATGCTAGATTATAGTTGCACCACCATACCTGGATGACCCCAGAATTTTGATCCTGAACAAACCTGGAATGATGAAGGGAGGTTGGTAACCAAGGGAGTCAGAGAATAACAGCTTGTGGGGGCAGTGAATTCCATTTTAATCATGCTAGGTTTAAAGGATAACCTTAGATCTAGGAGGAGTCCTAAGCATCTATTTAGGAAAGAAGAACTCAAAAGCCAAATGGGAAAAGAAGCACACTGAATGGGAACCCAGTGAGCACCGGGGTGACGTTATCAGGAAGAATGTAAGGACAAGTGTCTATTGAGTGGGAGAAACTTAAAATGATGGGTGTGGATAGAGATGTTTTGGTGGCATTGAGCATTGTCTTGAAGTTATAGATCAAATAAAAATGGTTTGCTTATATCATTTGCTTCTATAACAAACTGGAAAATCTTCTAGAAAAATCTCTGGGTTGTACATCTAGAAAAGCCAGTCTGCATATTGAGAACTGTCTCCATATTCTGTCTCAGCTCAAGGGGCCTGGGAGACTTCATTGCATCCCCCGCCTGTGCTTCAGATGCTGGAAATGGTGTAACACGACCAGCTTACACAAGCTTCTCTCTCATGACAGACTACACTCTGGGAGATAAGTCTTTTCTTCCTTTATAAAAGCCACCCATTAGATTTTAATTAAAAAATTAAAAGCCAATCTTGTTCTTGTTGTATCTACTCTGTACTGGATCTGATCTAGCACCACTCACCTGGTATATTTTCTGACATGAGCCCAGTCACTCCATGGACAATCTGAGTGTTCTTCACTCCTGGGTGGTTGCCATATTGATGCTGATCTTCATATGGATGCCTGATGAGGATAGCACACAACTCCTGGACTCGAGCAACCCTCTCACCTCCATTCCCCATGCCTCTGACTTGGGTAGACTATAGGCAGGCACCACTATGCTGGGCACAGCTGGTATGCCTACGAGCACTGCCCAAGAACAAAACAGCTTTCTGTATTTCCCTTTAATGTGGCCAAATAATGTATCCTGGTTTTTTTCTTGATTTCCTTTAATTTTTGGAGAAAATTATGTACAAAATGACTTCCCATAGTTGTGTGACTGTTTTGCCAATTTGTACCAATGTACAGATTTGCCTATATATTTATTTTGAGACTGACTGTCAATCACTGTGTGATCACAGCTAGATATTCATCCCATTTCTGGTCATCACCCTCTTTGAAATATGTCTTACATATGCCTTCCATCCAAAGGTGGAATCCATTGCCCCTCCTCTTGCCTCTCTGTTGGCCTGTGGCTGGCTTTGAGCAGCAGTGGTTTCTATAATTACACTGCTTCAATGTCACCAGCTTCGATGTCACCAGCATTGTGTAAAGAAGCTTAGACTTTGGCTGGGAAGGTGGCTGGGCTGGTAGACTGCTTCCCTAGTGTTCGTGATGCTCTGGGCTCTATCCCAGTGTTCCATAAATGGGGTCTAGTGGAACATGCTTATGATCTCTGTACTCACATTAGAAGTTCAAGGTCATCCTCTGCTACCCAGGGGACTTGAGGTCAGTTTAGTCAGAGAGATATACTGTTGTAAAAAAGAAGGAAGAGAGCAGCAGTTGCAGCAGAACTTGAACTAGCCTCCTCCCAAGATAGTCATATTTAGAACGAGACAGTCCAGTTCCCAGACAATATCCAGCACAGATATTCAAGCAGAGCTTGCTTATATTATCAGATCTAAATTGACCAGATTGATTAATGCAGTCCAGTGAGTATGGAACCTGGGAGATGGCTCAGTGGTTAACATCACTGGCTGCTCTTCCAGAGGACCTGGGTTCAATTCCCAGTATCCACATGGCAGCTCACAGCTGTCTGTAACTCCAGGGGATCTGATACCCTTTTGCAGACATACGTAGGAAAACCACCGATGAACATAAAATAAAAATAAATCATTATAAAATGGAAATAAATTTTTTAAAAGAAAGTTATGTATTTATACATTATGTAGTATTTATTGCATTGCTGAGGACTGAACACGGAATCTCACAACACTACCTCTGAGCTGTCTTCACAACCAACCCCTTCTTAGGAGTTATGCATGCCAAAATGAAAACACTAGGGAAGAATATCAGATGCTAACTTTCGTTACACATTACCTGGTGCTTTCCAAAAAGCCGTTATCAATCTGTGCTCCAGTCAACAATGTACACATATCCCCATCTCCACCCAGCAACCCTTTCACAATAGCAACTGCTAAATCCAGGCACTCTGTGAGCAGAACCTTTGTGTCTCCCGACTTTATGCTGAAAACCTTGACCCCTGGGAATGGGACTCAGAGGGGCTTACAGAGAGGAAGACAGACAGACAGAGACAGAGAGACAGAGAATAGAATATTTCCAGCTCTCTTTTTCTAGGCGATACCACTGTACAGTATGTAGCCAACTGCTATTCCCATCAAATAGTTTTGTCTGATGTTAGATGCCATGGAGCTGGAATGTGAGCCTGCCTTCTTCTGCTCATCATTGCCTTAGTTAAATCCACCTATGTTGCTGTTGTATACTCCCTCTCTCCCTATCACTGAATATTATTCCACTAAATGAGCTTGTCATCATTTATTTACCCATGGTGGGAATTTGGGTGCTTTGTATTTTGATGGTAGTAATGTTTTAAAGCTCATTTCAGTAACTGAACAAACGTGCTGCTGGTATCTTAGAGCTGTTTCAATATTTTCAAGTACTGCTGAGGAAGAGGGAGGGGAGGTTGAGTGATGGTCAGGGTGGTGAAAGGCATTATGAGCCATGCTCAAGAAGTTAGAGTTTATGTCCTAAACAGAGGAGAAGTCACTGAGGGGTCTTGATCAAGAGAAGGAACGTATGAAGTTAATGAAATAACATGAATGATGGGAAACAGAATGAATGTAATGTGGGATTTCCCTCTGTATGCTGTGATTACCATTAGTGAATAAAGAAACTGCCTTGGCCTGTTGATAGGTAGGTGGGGAGGACTGAACTGAATGCTGAGAGAAAGGAGGCAGAGTCAGGGAGACGCCGTGGAGCCTCCACCGGCAATAGACATGCTGAAACTTTGCCGGTAGGCCACGACCTCGTGGTGATACATAGGTTAATAGAAATGGGTTAAATTAAGATGTAAGAGTTAGCCAATAAGAAGCTAGAGCTAATGGGCCAAGCAGTGGTTTAATTAATACAGTTTCTGTATGATGATTTTGGTTTGGGGAGGCCGGGACCAACATGGATGTGTCATTAATTGGCCCAGAGTTCTGTTGCTGTCCTACTCAGATAGAAGTCATGAATAAGCAGAGTGTGGCTTCCTCATGTTAGCAGTTATGAGCTTTCAGTGCCAGAGGCATACAGCTCTGGGCTTTTACAATTTTTCAAAATTATAGGAGGAAATATATTTTGAAAGCATGAGGAATATTTGTATTTAAGCAAGGTGATAAGTGGTTGTCTTGCAAAAAAAAAAACAGCATGAAGATTTTCATTCAAATTTCTGAATTAAGTTGTGTGTTGCTGCCTTAGGAAGGGAGGGGAACAACACATGGCTGGAAAAGAAGAGCCAACTCAGCATTAGACTTGAGAAGGTCGAGTCAGATCTGCTGAGCTGTAAGCTTACAAACTTGTTCAAAAGAAAAGAGGAAGAAATATGCTTAGTGTTCAAACTGATAAGCTGTAGTCCCAGTTAGTGTCTGTACTTGAAATAGCCTTAGGCCACTGGCTTATCTGTCTTTGACAAGCTAGTCAGTTCTTATAAAAATGTGGGCTACCTCACGGATTTCCACATCGTCCTTGCACAGAGGCCTTGCTAATTACTCTGTCTTGATCTAACGTCATAGTTTTATAAAGATTGTGTGTGTGCGCGTATATCACACATACAAGCATACCTGTGTGAGTTTAAATGAGCCATGTTTGTGCAACTGCCCATACATGCAGAAAGAAGGTGTAGACTTCCCTGGAACTGGAGTTACAGGTGACATGGGTACTGGGAACTGAACCTGCCATCTGTCTATCCACTTGGTCCAGTTTCAACAGGAAGGTTCCCGAGGTGAGCACCATAGTCAAGGGCTGGCAGCAGCCCAGCACCCAGCATCCGCTGTTCCCAGATCTGTGAAAGAACCTTGGTGACTGTGCAAATCAGAGTGATGCCCGGACCTCTTCCAGCAGCCAGGGATTCTGGAGTCTCAGTTCACTGTCATCTTGGCTCTTCACAGTCTCTGCTCGTGGCTGCTCTCCGTAACTCTTCAGCTGCCCTCTGGGTCCCGCTGACTGGCATGTCTGCTCTTCACATTGCCAGTTCAGCCTGTTCTATCCATGTGTCTGAGTTTCACTTCAGTTGCTAGGATTGAATAGCCCAAGAAAAAGCATCTTAGAGGAGAAATGGTTTACTTGGCTTGCAACTCAACATTGCAGTCCACCATTTGGGGGACATCACAGTTTCAGGAGTTTGAGACAGCTGATCACATCACATCCATAGTCAAGAGCAGAGAGAAATGTGTGTGTGCATGCTCGATTGCTACCTTGCTTGTGCTCTGCATAATTTTTCCATTCATACAGTTCAGAAGTCTCTATGCATGAAATGACTCTGTCCACTGTGGGCTACTCTTCACACATCAATTAACATAAATGAGACAACTTTCCATAGCCATGCCTTCAGGCCAACACCATGTAGACAGTTGCTCATTGAGACACTTTTCCCAGGTGATTCTAATTTGTGTCAAGTTGACAATTAAAGTTAATCATCACACCATAGCAAAAACCAGAAATAGTAAAAACAAAACAAATAAAACAAAACAACAGCACAGGGCTTATTGAGACCTGAGCTGTAGCGCATAACACGGGAATGTATAGGAAGAAGGTGTGAGGAGAGTGTAGCCAGGGCTGCTTGTATAACCCTGTCATGCATGTACATTAGCTGCCATGGACTTTGAAGGCACTGGTACCCATTCAGAGTGGGATTGTGTCTGCACACGGCTCTGGATGGGGTCTGCTAAAGATGATCTAAAACTGTCATGGCTGGTGAAGCCTCCTGAGGCAAAGTGTTATTAAAGTGGCAACCATGACAAGAATGAACATGCTCCATGCCTGGTTGGATGTCTCCTCTGGTGTCTGTGGCTGCATCAGATCTTCCTGAACAGTGGCAAGATGTTTAGAACAGCTATGGCTGTAATGATGAGAGCAAATGGAACAGGCGAGAGTGACCACTGCATTGGTATCTCCTTTTCCTAGACCCTGAAGAGTGGCAGTAATATCGCTCACAGGACCGTCAGGCATGGGGACCATGAAGATGACAGCGAGAGTCCTGAGTGGGCCTCCATACCTGCACAGCTCAGGGCAGTAGCCCCTACAGCAGGGCATGGTGGGAAGGCTTGGATAGCTGCAATTCAATTGGCCAAACTGCCATGCCTGATAGCTTTCATGAGTTAAAAAGTAGAAAAGTGGACTAGAGAGACGGCTCAGCAGTTAAGAGCATTGGCTGATTTTGCAGAGGAGCTGGGTTTGGTTACCAGCACCCAAGTGGTGGCTTACAGCCATCTGCAACTCCAGTTCCAGGGGACCTGATGCCCTTTTCTGATCAGGCATGAACCAGACAAGCAAAACACTCACACACATAAAAGTAAATAAAGTAAATAAATCTTTTTTTTGAAGGGGAGGGGAAAAAAACCACTAAGGGTATTTATAACCAACATCTATCATAAAACCAAAATTAACCTTATTGGGGCTTAACATCTACCCACATACCCTTAAAGAGGGTTGGGTCCTTGGGCTGGAGAGATGGCTCAGAGGTTAAGGGCACTGACTGCTCTTCCAGAGGTCCTGAGTTCAATTCCCAGCAACCACATGGTGGCTCACAGCCATTCTGTAATGAGATCTGGTGCTCTCTTCTGGCCAGCAAGCATACAGACAGAACATTGTATACATAATAAATAAATCTTAAAAAATAAAATAAAAAAAAAGAGGGTTGGGTCCTTCAATCTGCCTCAGGTAGTTTGAGGAGAAGGCTGGAGGCAGATTTCTAGGTAAAAGACCTCAGTGCTAGCACAGGTGAGAAATGAGCTGGGTAACAGTGAGCCCTGGGGACTGTGGTGGAGACAGGCGATGTTTAGGTATCTAAGTTGATAGACTAACACAAAGCACAGGAATGGGGAGCAGGAGATGGCATCTGAGAAAAGATAACAGAGTCACTTTGGAAATTCTCAATCCAAGGTGACTGTGGTGTGTCCAGGTTGAGAGGTCCCCTCAACAGCTGGACACTTAGTTCTTGAGCTCTGGAAAGTGGTACTGTCTGAGACAGAGATTTGGGGTTTGTTGGTGTACGGATAGAAACCCCTAGAAAGTGGTTAAGGTTAGTTAGGGTCCCACTGAGGAGGGTAGATGGTTAATGGGAAGGAGAGCCAAAGAAGAAGACGGAAAAAGAGGTCTCAGGGCCACACACATACAGGTATATGTGGGCCTTCGAGGAGAGAAACTTTCAAGATGGGGAGGGAAGCAAGATTGCAGAGAGTGGAGGAGGTGGAAGCAACTCATTAGACTTTGCTTTTAAGGTGCGTCAATAAAAAGTCTGAGAGATTAAGAGATGCACTGCTCTCACAGAGAACCTAAGTTCGATTCCATCCTGGCTTCCAGGATGGATGACTCATAACTGCCTATAACTCCATCTCCAGGGTGTCTGAGGCCTCGGACCTCTGAGGACACCCACAAACACATGTACAGAAACACACACACAAATAAACATCATCAAGATCAATGTTTTGCTCCCTTATTTAGGTGACAGAGATATGATATGTCCAGGTGAAGAGCAGGAGACTGAACAGATACGAGAGGGAGGGGGTGGGTGGAATGGAGAGGCGGCTGGATGGAGAGGTGGCGGCTGGATGGAGAGGTGGTGGCTGGATGGAGAGGGGGCTGGATGGAGAGGTGGCGGCTGGATGGAGAGGGGGCTGGATGGAGAGGCGGCTGGATGGAGAGCCACCTTAAAACATGACCCCGCCAAAAAATAGGTATTCTCAGTCTGTGGGGGCAACACTGGGGTCTGGGGTGTGGTTTGCCTTCAAAGACTGTATGACCAAGTATGCTTGGATTGTTCGATTCTCTGGTCATTGATCACAAAGATAATTTCTAGTTTTTCAACTTTTTAAGTAATAGCAAAAATTTTATCCTTTTCATTGAAAAAACCAATAGTACGGTTGAACACTGGATCCATTTCTTCCCTTTTCCTTTATTGTATTGAAGTGGCAATTGCTCATCGTCTAGGAAATGAGATGGCACACAGTAATGAGAGTCAAATGAAGCCAGCATCTAAAATCTGAATTGAGGAGCTAGTGAAATGGCTTGTGGGTAAAGGCACCTGCCCACAAGCCAAACAGCCCAAGTTTGATCTCCAGGATCAAGTGGCAAGGTTCTTGAATTTATAGGAAACAGAAACTTACAACAAATAATATTGCCACAACAAAGGGTTTTGTTTGGTTTGTTAGTTTGTCTTTGAGATAGGGTCTCCCTGTGTATCCTTGGCTGGTCTGGAAATCACTATAGAAACCAGGCTGGCCTCAGACTCAGAGCTCCAGCTGCCTCTTCCTCCCCAGGGCTGGCGTGAAAGGCGTGCGCCACCACTCCCGCTCATTGCAGGAAATCCTGGTGTGTGTCCGTTAGGACCACTCTGGATCTGAAGGTCAGAGGTTCCGCATGAGATGCGTGTAGGGGAAACACAAGAAAAGGACTGTGGGAAGACTCGGCAAATTGTCTGCTCAGCCTGAGGAGGAGACGCAGAGCACAGGACAACGTGACCGTACGTCTGATCTTATACATAAGGAAGGGTTTACTGTTCTGCCTCTCTATAAATTCTAGAAAATTTATGGAAAAAAACCAAAGTTATTTGTGGAAAGACATGGACATTTTGCAGAGGATTTTACCTTCTTAAATGTATAAATAACCTTTTTGTTTAAGAAGAAATTGCCAGCAAGATATGGTAGCACATTTCTTTAACCTTAGACAGATATGGAACTCCATGACTTCCAGGCCAGCCTGGGTCTACATAGTGAGTTTCGGGACAGCAAAGGCTATGTAGAGTCTTTGTCTCAAAATAACAAAAATAAAAATAAACATAAATTGCCTTCTTTTAGTTAAAAATAAAAACTGTGTTGGAGCAGCAAAAACACAACACAACCATGAGCTTCAATTAAGAGATTTCTATCTTTTTAGGTTTAATTCTAAAAGAATAGTTTGGGGGCTGAAAAGATGGCTCAGAAGTTAAGAGCCCTTGTTCCTCTCGCAGAGACCCTGAGTTCAGTTCCCAGCACCTCCATGGTAGCTCACAACCATAGGAGATAAGATGTTCACTTCTGACTTCTGTGAGTACCAGGCAGACTTGTGTACACAGACATATACACAGGCAAAACAGTCATACACATAAAATAACCTAAAAAGTAAACCACAAAATAAGTTTTAATCCTTTTTATCCAACATATTATATTGTTTATAGTGTTAATAACTTTTCTTCCAACAAAATTGCTAACAAATTTTCACGTTGTAAATAACATTAATGAAAGTCAATTGATGAGCTATATAAATTAGACTACTTCTTCCATTTTCAGAAAAGTCAACTCCCATTTTGTCTTAAGCAAGTAATTTTACAAAAATGTATGCTTTTTTTTCCTCCAGAGTTTTCACATTTGATGAAAAGTCACTAAGGACATCCATTTCAAGAAAGGTAAGCTAATTTTAACTAAATAACAGATGGCTCAGAGACATTTGAATTTTAAATGAGGACGAGAGCTATAGCTGCACACATGCAGTGTGTATCAAGTTCATCAGAGCCTCCTCGGTCTGGAGTTTTGATGCAGTTTGGATACACGCGTAAGCTTAAAAAAACCAAGTGTGGTGGGGAGGAGGAACTATACAAAGATTCTAGCAAAGCAGTTGACCAAAATAAAAGATTGTCAGAAAAATATATCATTGCCTATTCAAAAGAAAACTGGCAGTTATTATCAGATTGTCACAGCTACAACGTAATGATTCCCAGATAGAGTTTTCCTGAGACTTGGAAATAATTTCAGGGGTTCTCCAGACTAAGAGTATGCTTGCGACCCTCCTCATGGGCTAAGAGTTGCATGGTGTCACCTGACCGCAAGGCCAAGTATTGGATAAGATCTGTCACTTATAGGCCCTTGTTTGATTTTTGGAAATAGAGTCTCAAGTGCTTCAGACTTACTGTGTGGCTGGGGACAACCTCGAACTCCTCATCCTCCTTCCTCCAGTTCCCAACTGCTATGATTATAGACCTGTACCACTATGCCCAGATAAAATCGACCATGTTCATGAATCCTGTAGTAAATACTGTAGGAGAGGCTGAGCAACACTAACCTGAAGATCCCCAGTGTTCCAAGTCCAGAAGGTTTTAAGCACTAATGTGATATCGCAAGTGGAAGATTCTACATCCCATGTGATGGCTCACACTCAAGACAGCTGCACAGCACAGTTTCTTCAGCATCTCCAACCGGGGGGAATGTGAGGGTGGGGTGTGTGTGATGCTCAGCTCCTGAAGGTACAACATACAAACTGCTTCAAACACAAGATCATTAAGAAGATAAAACCTTACCTTCAATTCATATTTAGAAGGCTTGTATCAATGAAGGAAGGTTACTGGCTTTAATGAGTGGCATGGACGGTGACCCCTAGACACGTGGGCAGTGTGTGGTGACCTCCAATGGTCGTTTTTAGGAGATGACTGCTTATTATTTATAATATGCCACTTGACTTTGTGTGAACTGTTTCCTTTAGAGTTCCTCAAGAAAAAACAAAACAACCCCCCCCCAAGTGGGTAAGAGCACTTGACACACAAACCCCAGGACCTGAGTGTGAATCCCCAGTCCTCACAGAAAAAGTAGAGCACAACTGTGCACACCTGTATGCCCAGATTTGAGGGACAGAGGTAAGGGATCCCAAGAGCTCACTGACAAGCCAGGCTATCCTAAATGGCAAGTCAGTGCTCTGTCTCTAGGCAACAAGGAAGAGACTGATAGAGGAAGATACCACGGAGCAGGGTCACTGTAGCTGCACACAGCTATAGTTAGAGACTGGACCTACGCCCTGAAGGTGGTTGGAGGAGGAGGGCTCCCCTTCCATTCAGCAATATTTTTGCTGATTGTATCTCCTGGGACTACTGCAGTCAGGAGCTGAGTTGTGACATGAAGTAGGAATGATCCACAAGCGAGCAGAATTACAAGGGGTAACTGACTGACATTTAAGTTGCATAATTTACTTTTTCATCTCCGGGAATATCTTCAGACTCAAATCAAATATGGAAATGAAATTGAATGAGAATATTTAAAATCTGGTTGTTAAATTCTCCAAAGATTATCAGGATATTCAAATCAACAATCAGAAAAACCTTCACTATATTTTCATTTCTAGAATTTTATGCATATAACTGGCTTTGCTAGTGCAAACTCCTATAGTTTCCTTCCACAGTGAAGACCATTACCCTCTTCTCGTTTTTCAAATCAATAAGAAAAGAGGAGCACAGTTCCAACTGTGAATCGCGTCCAGCTATTCACCTCCAGTCGGGTGAGACTTAGGGACACTTTGGAAGGCTGTGTGCTCTGCATGTGACTGCATTATGAAACCTCAGGGTGTGAACCCTCAGGATCAGAAGGCAGACTGCCTGGAGGAATGTTCCCAGTGACCTGCCCACCCTCATTCTTGTACCTGTCCAATTCTCTCACCTGCACTACGTCCTGGACTTAGTGACTGGCTTCTAACAGCTGCCATCCCAGCAGGTGAGTCACTTCTGAGACTAGGCTGTAAAAACAGGCTGTTGTCTGTCTGGCTCACGCCTTCCTGTTTGTTCATCCCAGGGGAAGCCAGCTGCCTGTCTCAAGTACCTACAGAGAATGCAGAACAAAGGGCGGCTTCTGGAGGAGCTGAGACAGAGCTCAGCCCCGTGAGTGACCTCAGCCACACTCTTCCCCAGTTGATTGGCAGTCGGTGAGCAGTGAATGATTACAGCCTGTGAATGAGTGTGCCATCTAAGTGTTCCCAGATTCCTAACCCACAGAAATGGAGACCATGTTTGGTAAAGCATCAAACTGTGTAACAACTTTGGAATGACTTAATAAGACAAATTATTTACACCATCAGCCTGGTAAAAATGACACTGTTTGGGGGAAGTGGCGCAGCCTTGTTGGAGGAAGTATGTCCCTGGGGGCAGGCTTTGAGAGTTTATAGCTTTGCCCCACTTGTAGTTCCTGGTTCTTGGCTTCACACTTGCTATTAAAGTATAAACTTTCAGCTTCCTCCTCCGGCTGCCGAGCCTGCACTCGCTGCTCTGCCTCCTGGCATGATGAACAGTGGACTCTAACCCTCTGGAGCCATGAGCCAAAATAAACTCTCTCTTCCTTGAGCTGCCTTTGGCTGTGGTGTTTTATAACAGCAACGTCCAAGTAACTGGTGCACTGCCCTGGTGACAGATGGGAGGATCTGTCTTGAGTTCAAGGACAACAACCAAAGCCATGGACTTAAATAAATACTCTAGCACAAAGTATCCTGTTAGTTATTTGGTAGGAAAATGGGGGGAAACAGAAAAAAAAAGGAAGATGAAGAAATTAAAAAGGAACAATTAAATCAGACAATACTAAAAACACAGGTAAGAGGCTGTCAACACAGTGGTTAGGGACATAGAGTGGTTGCTCTCTCTTCCTTATACTAACTCTCAAAAGCTGTACACACACTGAGGGCTGGAGAGATGTCCTGGCAGATCAGAGCGCATGCTTCTTTTACAGAAGACCTGAGCTCAGTTTCCAGTACCCATGTCAGGTGATTCACAATACTTGTAACTCTAACTCCAGGGGATCTGATATCCTCTTCTGGCTTTTAGAGACACTTACACGCATGTGCATGTACCCCCCTCTCCCAACACACACACACACACACACAATTTAAAACAAACATAAATCTAAAAACTTGTTTGACATATTTGTATATTTTCATGCGTTTTTTTAATCAAAATATTATTTTGTGAAGTGTGTGCATGTGGGGGGTCGTAGGCCAATCTGAGAGACCCAATTCTCTCTTTCTACCTTGTGGGTCCAGGGACTGACCTTGAGCTGTCACCAGACCCTGAGACAGGGCCCACTGAGCCATCTTGTCAGCCCTGTTTCTACGCATTTTAAAGAAACCACTGAAAGAAGCTCATCTTGTTAGTGCAAATGCTCGTGCATGTGCCGTGTATGAAAGCTCTGCCCGCCTGTGTGGAGAGGCTAGGAGCCAGTGCTGAGTGTCTTTCCTTGGTTGCTCTCTGCCTTTGTTGATTCATTTATTTAAGATGTATTTATTTGTATTTTATATGTAAAAGTGTTTGGCTGGCTTGTATGTATGTGTATGTGTCATATGCATGGCAGTGAAAGTCAGAAGAGGGAACAGATCCTTGAAGCTGAAGTTATGGATGGTTGTGAGCCACCATGTGGGACCTGGGAGTTGAACCCAGGCCCCTTTGTAGAGAAACAAGAACTCCTAACCACTGAGTCATCTTTCCACCTCAATTCCCCTCTTTTAGAGATAAGATCTCTCAGTGAACCTGAAGCTCATTGATTTGGTTACCTGCCTCCAGAGCTGGAGTTACAGAATGTACTATCATCCTTAGCTTTCTACCTGGGTTCTGGGGGTGCAGACTTGGGTTTTGTGCTTATTAGACTTTTCCCAACAAGACCATCTTCTTTCCCATGATTTTGATCTCTATGTCCTTATTAATTTTCTTTCGTTAAGTTGGGAGCGTAGCCCCCAGCCCCTTGCATCCATCCCAGCCCTCAGGCCTGGGAGTTGTAATGGTCTGGACTCCAAATTCCAGCATACCCAGGGAGGGGTCAGGACCACTCCCACAGGGTATTTAAGTGGGCTCCCAGAGGAGTAACACTGTGATCTTCAGGTCTGCATGGCCACCCGAGAGAGCGTCATTCTTAAAACGATGGGCATTTTGATTTGATTTGATTTGATTTGACCTAATTGGATTTCTTGCACCAGCGGAGCTGCCTTTTTTTTTTTTTTAACTTAACATCTTTCTTTTCTTTTTTTTGTTTGTTTGTTTGTTGTTGTTTGTTTGAGACAGGGTTTCTCTTTATAGTCCTGGCTGTCCTGGAACCCACTCTGTAGATCAGGCTGGCTTCGAACTCACAGAGATCTGCCTGCCTCTGCCTCTGAGTGCTGGGATTAAAGGCATACACCACCAACACCAACTCCTTACTAATTTTCTATCTAGTTGTTCTATAAATTATGGATTTATAAATGTGTTTGCTTTTTCCTCCCAGTTCTGTTGTCTTGTTTCATGGGTTTTGCCTAGTACTTACCTATTTTGAATTGCTATGCTTCTCAGTGGATTGATCTTTTCCTAGTACAAAACTCACCTGTGTCTCTAATACTTTTCTTGGTTCTGAAGTTTCTTTGTGTAGTATTAACACAGAGGTTGTTGTTTTCGTTTGATTAATGTTTGCCTGATATATCCTTTTACATTCTTTTACATTCAATACATCCTTATCATATTTACAGTGAGCACACTGTAGACCCTCATGTAGTTGGTGTGATTTTAAAACCCCTTTGCTAATTTAATCTTCTCAATGCAGTATTTATAATGTCCATTTACATTTAATGTAATTACTGTGCAGCTTAAGAATACCATTTTATGTTTTGTTTTCTGTGTTCTACTTTTTGTCATTTAGTTTCTTTTTTTGTACCATCCTTATGGGTTACTTATGAAACTGTAACCAGGATCTATTTCTAGAGCCTTTAGGTCATCCAGATAGCAACTTTGTACCCATTAACAATAACCCTCCCTTTCTCCTTCAGCCATGTTTATCAAAGTATCTTTTGTGTTTTTGCTGTTGTTTTTTGTGTTTTGTCTAGATCACATTATGTGAATCTATCATGGTCCGGCTGACGTTATCAATTTACCCATTCAAGATAAACACAGAAACCTCACGTTTCTGATTTAGTTGTTTTTCTTGTTTCTACAATCAAACACCTGACAAGAAGCAACTTAAAAGAGAAAGTGTTTGGGGCTGGAAAAATGGCTCAGCAGTTAAGAGCACTTAATGCTTTCTTAGCAGACTGGAGTTTGGTTGCCAGCATCCATATTGGGTGGCTCACAGTTGCCTGTAACTCTAGCAGCAGGAGAATCTGACACTCTCTTTTGGTTCCTGCGCCACCACCACTACCATACACCCATGTGCGATCAAGTTGGCAATCAAAATTAGCTACTACAGCTCCCTTTGAATCATCATTCTCTCAGTTTACAACGTAACTGTTTTGACCATTTTTTTTAATATAACTTAGAATAGAATCAGTATTAAAAAAATTAGCAATTTAGAAACTTAAAAAAAAAACCAGAAAGAGAGTTTTTCTTTCATTCATGTATCCCAGGCTGGCGTTGAAACCTGTATGTAGCCAAGGACAGCCTTGATCTTCTACTCCTTCTACCTCCATTGTGCATCAACATGCCCAGTTTACTGAGTGCTGGGGATTGAGTCCAGAGCTTTGGGCACGCTAGGCAAGTGGTCGACCAGCCAAGCCACACCCCTAGCTGTATAATGCATTTTTCTTAGCCGTGCTTTTCTTCCTAATGTCCCACAGTTCCTTCTTTTCTCATTTCTTTCCTCTTAGGGCTGTTCTTTAGACACTTTCTGGATAGGTTTCTGGGAATGAATTCTTTTAGCTGAGATGTCTTGATTTCCCTTTCATCCTTGAAAGAAATTTTGTCTGGACATAAAATTCTAGGTTGAGGTTATTTTCCCTTAGTACTTAAAAAAAAAGTGTTCTGCAGGTCGAACATGGTAGGTAATGCGCATCTGTGATTCTGATGGTCTGGAGGCTGAGGCAGGAGGACTGCCACTTCCTTTTAGCCCCACAGATCCAGGCTTGCATGCACCCATGTGTGCGTGTGCACACACACACAAAAGAAAAGAAAAGAGTGGAACCGAATAGAAGACCCGGATATCAATCCACACATCTTCGAATACCTGATATTTGATAAAGAAGCAAAAAATATCAAATGGAAAAAAGAAAGCATATTCAACAAGTGGTGCTGGCATAACTGGATATCAACATGTAGACAAATGAAAGTAGACCCCTATCTATCACCATGTACAAAACTCAAGTCCAAATGGAT
>PVIU01008814.1:0-46420 GCA_004026605.1 Ondatra zibethicus
ATCATATGATGAACACAGTTAAAAAGAAATACAGAAAAGCTTGGTGAGACATTTGAAAAACAAATTCTAAATCTGATTTGAAAATGTAGAGAGCCTGTAGTGCCCAAATAATTATCTATAAGACTTGAAAAAATGTGAAACTTTTACAGTCCCTAGAGTATCTAGGCGTCTAGAACTCTGAAGAACAACACACCTGCCCCTACAATACCATGCTTATGGCAATATAGGCCCTGCCAAGCGGTGCCAAAGGAATAATCTGTGTAGATGCAACTGGACTGATTTGAGTATCTATATGGTAAAGAGGAGAAATGACCCTGTATTCCTCCTTAGCTATAAATGAGTTCTGGGATAGGGTGTGGGGGGTTGGAAATCTGAATATAAAAGGATTTATTAGCTTACAGTCCTTGAAAAACTCATTTTACCATGAGTGGTTCTTTGATTCTTATTGGAGTAAATTGAATTGAGGAGATTGAACTAAATGAACTATGGTAATGTAAAATTAAAACCTAATTATATCACTGATCTTGCAAGTTTGAAATGTTTATTTTTTTCAAAGTGGTTGATGTTCATTTTTTTGGTAAGGCTTTTATCAAATTAGGAATATTTCCTTCTATTTCTAGTTTCCTGAGAACTTTATTTTTATCATTAATGAGTGTTAAAGATGTGTTACACCTTTCAAATATTCTGAGGTAGTCTTATGAGTTGGGGCTCTATTCTTTGACTGTAGTGATGGTGATTAATTTTTTAATGCTAAACCAGTCTTCTGTTATTGAAAAACACATATATGTGCTTGGTTATATTACCTTCCTTGTGTAGCTGTGGATTTGCTTTGCTAATATTTGTTTAGGATTTCTAAGTCTTTGTTCAAGGGTTACAGGCTCATAGTTTTCCATCTGTTTCATTTCTCTTGGGTTCAGATTGTGCTTTCTTCATGAAGCTAGTGTGAAAGTATTTCCATTTTGTAGTCTCTGGAAGTGTATATTGTAGGTGATTATATTTCTTAATCATCATATCAAATTTACCAGTGAAATCATCTGTGACTTAAGTTTTCTTTGTGGAAGTTTTAAATTACAAATTAAAATTCGTAGATTTCAAGGTATCCAGATTTTAAGTTTTATTTGTATCAGTTTGATAATGTATGTTCTTCCTCAGGAAATGTCTATTGCATTTAAAATTTCAGATACATTGGCATAAATGTGTTTGTAATATTCTTTATATTAATATTATATACTTACATACTTAGTATATAGTATACTAATATACTTGTTTTTTAGTTAGTAATTAATCATATGTGCTGCTGCCATTTTTATATACCAAGCCTTTTACATTTTGCACCACTTTGTCTTTTCCTCCTCCTCCTTCTAGTCTTGCTCATTCTCCTCATCCTTCTTCTTTTCCTCCTCCTCCTTCTAGTCTTTCTCATTCTCCTCATCCTTCTTCTCTTCCTCCTCCTCTTCTAGGTTTGACACTGATCCCAGGCCTTCCATATGCTAAACACATGGTCTGCCACTGAACTGTACTACCAGCTCTTTTGTGCTCATCATCTAATGCTAATTTAGCAGGGTATAAAATTCTTGAAGAACAATCATTCTGCTTTAGCATTTTGAAGATATTATTTCAAGCCCCTGTTCTGGAGCAGTCTGATCTTAGTCAGTTTGTTTTTCTGTACATAGTAATACCTTTTGTAATACTTAAGAATTTCTCTTTACATATGATGTCCTTCAATTTTATTGTGATATGTCTTGATGTAGATTTATGTTTATTCCACTGAATATTTGCTGAGTTCTTTTGACTCTTAAGAAATCTGAATAGCTCTTCTCCACAATTCCTTCCTTTATCTTTTCTTGATTTTCCATTTGTGCCTATTGGAGCTTCCTGTCTAAAACTAGCTCATAGTCTAATTGATTTAGTTGGTTGTGCTCTTCACATTCTAATTTTTCTGTGTTTAAATCCAGCCTTTTTAGGCCGTTTGAACATACTTGTTTCTTCTCACTTTTGCTATTTTTTTCTGCATTTTTGTCTATCCTGGTTTTGTATGGCTTCCACTTTGTCATTCATGTGCTCTTTTTAAGAGCTAGTGTCCTGATGGCATTTAGAATACTTACCTCTTCATTATAGTTACCATGTTAGTGGGGTGAGGTAGGGCTTGGGCTTATAACTCATGAAGAGCATTGAATCTTCATTTTTCCCTGTACACCTAACTCCCTTTAAAGAGACGATTCAATTCCTGAGCTCATAGAAGTATCATGTCAAGATTTTGCAGTGAGACTCTAAGGAAATAATTTCCTTAACATTAGCATCTTCAGTTGAGTTGTTATTCATCAGGAACTAAGCCATGATCTAAATCTGTGCTTCTTAAGTCAGCCTTTCCCCTCACTTCACATCAGGTCGTAGAGGCCACTGCTCAAGCTTTTGAACTATTAGTAATTCTACTTTCCCCCCCCCTTCCTCACACTTTTTAATGTTAAGCCAATCTTCTAATCTTTAAATATAATTTATATAGTATATAAACTTGATTATATCATCTTTTTATACAACTATGAATTATGTAGTTGAGATGTGTATAATTTTAAACAGAGTCAAATTAATACTCATAAAGTAATAACTTGTTTCCATTTGTGTTAGTTGTATTAATTACATGTAACAGAATTTACTATTTAATTGCTTTTTAAGTTCATAATTCATTGCCAATAACACATTTACATTATTCTATAATTGTCAGCCATGTCTCTTCATCTTGAAAACCTGACCCTTTGTAATCATCATATAATTACTCCCTGTTCCTCTTCTCCCAAGTTTCAGGAAACTGCCATCTACTTTCTGAGTCTGTGGAGTAAACTTCTGCAGCTACCACCTACAAGTAAAAATCACACGCTATCTTACTTGCCGTGACTGGCTCTTTTCCCTTAACATAATGTCCTTGAGGTTCATACATATTACAACATATATCCAAAATTCCTCCTTTTAAATGTTAAATGTTATATCCATTTGTTTACTAATTTATTTGTCACTAATAACTGAACTATACTACTCTAAACCTGGGTGCTTAAATCCTTTTTTATCGATTGATTAACATGTTAAAACTTCACCAGTTCTCTTTTCCATTGCACATCTTTTTATTGTTGTGATAGTATGTGAAGTGATGTCACTGTGATTTGATTTTCATTTCTCTAGTGATTAGTGATATTGGACATCTTTTCAGGCTTTTGTTGGTTATTGGTGTGTCTTTGAAGCTGTGTCTGTACAATTCCTTTCCCCAGTTTGTCATTAAATTATTTGGGTTTTTTTTTGTTTTTACATATGTTTAAGGAAATTTGCAAATTTTGCCTTTATATTCCTAGAAACAAATTATTAGCAATAGAAGTTGGATATTGGGCATCATGAATGAAAAATCTATTTATATAAAACATTTAGACCTTCATGGCCTCATGGTTGTTATTATGGCTTGTCGGTGATTTTTTTTTTGAAGTCCATTTCTTATTTTTTGCTTTGTAACTACTTATGCATTTGTTCAGCCTATTATCACCAGCCTATCTGCTGGTGGGTGGAAGGTAGAGAACTGATTCCAGTGTCTTTTCTGACATTCTTCTCGGGTCCACTGGATGATGTTTGAATGTGTTGTGAGAGGACTTGGCCTGGGATTGGCAAACCTTGGTGGAAAGAGCCATTTGGTTATTCACTGGCTTTTGTTTTTATCTGGGCTGTTCAGTACCCACTGTGTCATTGTTCCCTGTCTTGCACACTCAAAGGCCATTTTGTGTTCTCTGGTTAGTAGAGTTTCTCGTCTTCTCTCCTGTCTGCCTGAAATTTCATTGTTAACCCCAGCCATCACTTTTGAGTTAATCTTGCCAGCCTTATCAACACCATCATCACCACCACTACCACCACCACTGCCATCACCATTGCCACCGCAACCCTGAGAGTAATGGAGGGTTAGTAAAGGAAGAGAATCAAATCCATGTGTGTCCCTGGACCCCATCCTGCTGAAAAGGTTACACCAGGTGACAGAAATATTCAAAACAAATTTTGGATTTTAGAGCACAAAGAGGCAAAGGGGATGGTCATATGGCATGGGGTTAGGAGGGCCAGATCTTCAACTATTACAATCACTTCCTCTGTAACTATATATAAAACACCTTATAAGCAAGACCCTCTCTGTGTGTCACTCTTCCTAGCCAAGAGCGCAGGTCATGCTGTGACTCTGGGCTAATGACTACCTGATAGTGCTGAACACTGGCCTCTCTCACCACTTCTCCCTCTGCCTCTCCCCAGTCTTCCATCTTTTTAGCTCTGTCCATCTCACTCTGTTTTTTCTAGGTGACGTTTTCTCCCATTCTGTACCTGTCACCATCTTAATATATGATTCTGCTTCAAGTTAGGTTGTCAGCACAGCAAGGAAGAAATGGTCTCAGGCTGCATGGAATCCACAAAGGGAGTCGTTTCCCTGTTGTTTATTGAGGCTGTAGTTGATGTATGTGAAATCTGACAGGGTTTTTCCCAAACACAAGAATATGATGAATTATTCATTCCCAAAACATTTCTGAGCATCTACTCTTATGTCAGGCACTGTGCTCCACACTGAGGATACAGAGAATTCCCTGCCCTCTAATACCTCATGGCGGTAGAGGACAGTGAAATGTATAAGGGCTTTGATAAAGCAGGCTGGCTTCCTGGAGAATCTATCCTGGGTAGGAGGAGGCAGGGTTATAATGAGAATAGCAAACATGACTGGTGACTGAATACAGCCATAGTCTGCAGCTCCATTTAGGGTATTTATAAGGGGTGTGTGTGGGGGGGGTGTTCTAAAGTAGGGTGGGAAATGTGGTCAGGGAAAATTGGAGGATCAAGCCTGTCCTTGAATTTTGTCTAGAAGAAAATAGTAAAGTGTTTTGTTTCCTGATCAGATTTCCATATTAGTTGCCAGTGTTAATGCACAGTAAGAAATCTGGGGTGGAGCCATGAGGTTAGTAGTTCCTGTAAGACCTATCATAGGAATGATGTGAGACCAAATAGGGTAGGAGCTGAATAAGATGGAAAGGTGGTTCTGGGATCAAAAGATGTTGCAAAAACAACACTGAAAGGCCATAGGCCATGGACCCGATTTAAGGCAGAAGTGCAGTGATTATCTCATTTATTATCTAGACTGAGACCTGGCTGCCATGGAGAACAATGGAAGATTACTAAGAGGTTGCTAACAACACTTAGGAACTGCTGCTCCTGCAGGGTAAATTTTTAACTGACTTTCACAAGCCCAAATTTTTAGCCACCATAAGCAAAGCCACACATACAATCCAGGGTGATTCCTAGGCTTTTATCCTTTGGAATTTGGTAAATTAGAAAAGGAAAGAGGAAAATGAAAATAATAAATACTTGGAGAAGTAAATTAAGAGTCCAGTTTTGGCCAAGGGAGGCCATGAGTGTACAAATTGATACGTTGTTATCTCCTTTATTGTATTTTATAAAGCAGAGTCAGCTCTTCTGCTGGACATATAGCTGCACATAAGACTGGGACCAAGTCACAGTTCAGGCCAAAAAATGAGAGGCTGTAACAGATGTTTCTTGTGGAGATGAGTCACAGCTGAGCCCCTCTGTGAGGTTGGTCTGGGAAGTGATTACCAAGGGAGAGTCAGTTGGTAGCAAACACTAGCATAGATAGTTCTGGAAAATTGCTGGAAAGAAAATAGCTTGCCACAGCAACATGGGTGAGTTTTCCTGGAGGATGCAGGGCCACGTGAGTATGTGGGTATAGTAGAAGAGGATTCTGTAGGCAAATACCCAGTCCTTCATTGCCTGCTCAGCTTGCTGAACTCTCTGAAGATCCTCTAATCCTTGAACTTGCTTAAGAATAGTTACATAAAACAATCATCATGAAAGACCAGCCTCAAGCTTGGGGTGATTTCATCTCCCTACTTCTTGTTTTCAAATGTTGGATAAAAGATACTTCTCCTCGACCAAAGATTTAAAAATGAGGGGAAATAAACTGGTATAGCAGGTGTTATGTACATTTGACTATTTGGAAGATCTTCTTTGGGTGTTTATTTAGATAGAAATGTAAGCAAATGTGAAGAGAAGAAGATAGTATAAGTTTCTTTACATTCTCAACTTAAGTTCTGGCAATCCTGAACAACATAGTGTGTCCTTTGCATTCTGGTGCCATTATAAAACCCACAATATATTTTTATTTCACTTTTCAACATTTCATTAGCATCTTTAGCGTTACCATGACATTGACATTTTGTCCTTTTAGTCCTGTGATTCAGGTTCTCAGTTTTGTGTGGGTGGTTTGTTTCTCCTCCTTCTTACCCAGTTTTCCAATTAGCACCTTATTAGCTCTATACCTGCTACACAGAACTCATATTCTGCCATTTAACCTTTTCCATTAAAAAAAAACAAGAGGGAATGGCAACCGTATTCTTGTTAGTAGATAAATTCAACTTCAAACTCTGGTGCCCCCGGTGGTAGAGTCTCCCAATCATGGATGATGCTGATGGCTCAACACATTTCGGAACAGCAACAGGAAAGATCCTGGCAGGTTGGAAGCAGAGGCAACACCTTCATGTTGGACACAGCTGTGGAGACATTGCCAGCTCCAAACCGCAGGAACAGACCAACTGCCCTTCCCATCAGAATCCCCCCATTTCTTTGCCAAGGAGGTACTGAACAACATTCATTATGTACTACAAAATAATTTCCATTTATCTTCTCATCCTGGGATTAGCTTTATTTTGTACCAGAGGAGAAATAAACAGATTCACTGGCTATTCCATTTTCTTATTTTTCATGAGGACATAGTACACTAAAATGGATATTCATTTATTATGCTTACTTTCACACACTGCATCCATTAAAGGCAAATATACAACAATTAGTATGTAAATTGAACTTGAATGCTGAACAAATGAGGTAGAGCCTCAAACATTATTTATTGACTAATTAGTCTTATTGTAATTGTAGAGGAGCCTATAGAATGTGTAAACCTTTCGTGGGGGCCTGCATGGTTTCAGCAGATGTTGAGTTCCTTTTTGTCTCATTATTTCATACCTCCTGTGTGATTGTCGGGCATGGTATTTTTTATTTCAAAATTATTTAGATACTTTGTTTATATCTGTTAATTAAGGAATAGGGACCACTGTAGTGGCATTTTATTTGTATTTTAATAAATAAAGCTTGCCTGAAGATCAGAGAGTAAAACAGCCTTACTGGTCAGCCTTACAGATCAGGCAGTGGTAACATACACCTTTAATCCCAGTGGCCACACTAGTTGCCATAGAAACCAGGCAATGCATGCCTTTAATCCCAGTGGTGCACACCTTTATTCCCAGCCCTAGAAAAGATTATAAAACAGGAGGAGACAGCTCTCGGGCACAGTGTCATTCTATGATTCTTGGAGGCTTGATTGTCATTTTAGACTGAGTTAGAGGTAAGAGCCAGTGGCTGGCTGTTTTGCTTTTCTGACCTTCAGGTTGAACCCGAATTTCTCTCTCTGAGTTTTTATTAATCATGCTTCAACACCCCTTTCCTTACATTTTGGAACTATGGATTAAGTCTAGTACCTTAGATATGTTTGTTAGGATACATATTTAGCATATATAAGACCCTGGGCCTAATTCATACTACCAAAAGAAAGAAAAATAGGTAGATGGATGGATAGATTGAATCTTTTTTGAAACAATTACTAAAAAATAAAAACAACTCTTCTATGACTAAGTGGTAGAATGCTTGTGTAGCATACTCAAGACTCTCAGATCCCTTCCAAACACTGCAAAAAGTAATAATCAATAAATATACAATAAAAGCAAAAGCTGCGAGGAAGGCATAGAGAATTTTGTTAGGATTCTCCAGGTGTGGTATTTTCAGAGGTGGCCATTTTCCTCTTGAGCCTTCTAATGGTGACACCTTTCACATCCATACCTACCTTCTCCCGGTCACCTCCCCATCATGTCCTAGTGTCTATAGTCCTTGGATGTGTCTTTCTCACCACAGCCTAAGAACAGTGCTTAAGTGCCACAGTTATCTTGACCTTCTGAAAGAGAAAACTATATGCATCAGACTTCACAAATGTATCTAGCCCTTACAAGCCACCATGAATAGCCACAGGTCCATCTGTCTTATACCATGACCCATCCTGTCCCCTCCCACAGGACCACTTGTATTACTGTTTCTTTTTTTTTAAATTTCAGCTTCATCTTCCATCTCCCATGTACTGTACCTGCATTCCATAAGCCTTCATCTTCCAGCTCCCATGTACTTTACCTGCATTCCATGAGCCTTCATCTTCCATCTTCCATGTACTCTACCTGCATTCCATAAGCCTTCATCTTCCATCTCCCATGTACTCTACCTGCATTCCATGAGCCTTCATCTTCCATCTCCCATGTACTCTACCTGCATTCCATGAGCCTTCATCTTCCAGCTCCCATGTACTCTACCTGCATTCCATGAGCCTTCATCTTCCAGCTCCCATGTACTCTACCTGCATTCCATAAGCCTTCATCTTCCATCTCCCATGTACTCTACCTGCATTCCATGAGCCTTCATCTTCCATCTCCCATGTACTCTACCTGCATTCCATGAGCCTTCATCTTCCAGCTCCCATGTACTCTACCTGCATTCCATGCCTTCTTGCTCATCAGGCTCAGCTAGAGACCATGAGTGCTTCACTTTGTCATGTCCGCCGGCCTGGTCAGGCATCTTCTGTGTCAACCCCAAAGTTACATCTTTTTCCTGTTTGGATCTTTTGTTCCATGTTGAAGATACCTAAAACTAATAAGGCAGAGCTAATTATCCCCTTTACAATTGGATTTTTTTCTATTTTGAGTTCAAGTCGTGCTTTGCAGCTTCCTGGTACTACTACTCTTTCATTTCCTCGATGGGGGCTGGGAGGACTAAGGGTATTAGATTTGGAAACCTCCATTTCTGGGTTTCTCCTGTAAATTTCTATCCGTTCTTGGACCTCTGTCAGAACCTTTGGTGATGGAATCCAGGAGTCTGCTTCCTCACAAACTCTGAGGTTCTTCCTGCATCAGAGTTTGAAAACCCCAAGTCACACTATCATAGTAACCAACTATTTCCCCTGAGTCTGGATCGTCCCATTTCTGCCATCCCATATGCTGCTGCTACTATGCTGTTTTAACCTTTTCAGCAGTTCTCGCTACTTAGAATGCCTTTCCATTTTATCCAGGCTGTTTGCTCACTAATTATCCCTTCCTATCCAGTTTCTCTTGCTCTGCTTCCCTTATACCTACTCTTTCTATTTTTAGTAGCATTTCTTAATTGCGCAGAATAGTGGGCTTCACTCTAACATTCTCATCCCTGCACATACTGTACTTTGATCATCTTCGCCACCTATTCTCTGTTCCCACAGATACCTTTTCTGTTCGAGAATATGCCCCCCTTACTTTCATGTCACTTTTTATCTAGATTACACGTGAGAAAGCATGTGTTGTGCCTACTTTTTGGCAGTCACAGACTTCCGTTTGCCGAAGTGAATGATTTACGGATTCATTGATTCAACATTTCTCTGTTTAGTATCAGATGTGATTCTGACTGTGTGCTCAACTGTCTTCTGTGTCCCTGTGCATGTCTCTGTGATTCCTAGACACGCTGTACTTTCTGGGGTCATTGGAAATGCTTTGTATTTTGACAGGAGCTGGCTTGTGAGTGTGTCTGTTATGAAAACCATGGAGATGAACACTCATGCTCTGTGCTCTTCTCTATATATAGACTTACATCCTCCTTAGAAAAGCAAAAGATTGCAAAATGGAACTCTTAAAGGAATTATAGATATAGAAATAGTGGTAGTGCAAAACTTTAATTCCAGCACTCATGAGGCAGGTGGACCACTGTAAGTTTAATGCCAGCCTGATCTAACTAGTGAACTACCGACCTGCAAGAACTCTTAGTGAGACCCTGTTTCAAGAATAAATAAATAAACAATAGCAAAGACAAAAATTAAATAGTCTTTATATTATGTTAGAATCAGGAAAATTAATATAAATCGATGGATTGTCTGGTTGGTATATTTGGTTTTGTGTGTGTGTGTTGCTGGTGACTGAACCTAATGTTTGTACATGCTTGCCATGGGCTCTACCACTAAGATGTTTCCCCAACACCTATTTCCCTTTGTTTTTTTAAATTACATTTATTTTATTTTATGTGTATGGGTGGTGTGCCTGCATATGTGTATGTGCACCATATTCATACAGTTACCTAGGAGGTATCAGATGCCCTGAAACTGGAGTGACAGTTTCTCCATGTGTGTGCTGAGAACCTCTGCAAGAGGTCCTTGCAAGGTCATCAGGTGCTTTTATCCACTGAGCCATATATTTGTTTAAACCTAGAGTGTTTGCCTGTTAGTTCATAGACCTGTCATAGTTGTGCCCCTTTTTTAGCATCTGGAACAGTAGCAGTGAGCAACCCTGATAACCTTGGTTTGTAAATACTGTTTTCCATTAAGAGGAGTGTCCCTTGCTGAAAAGACTCAATCTAAGCGAAGAGGAGGGAAAACAGAAGGTGATAATCCTGTGACATTTTTCTGTTTCTTCTTTCACAATAATGTTTAAAATTTAATGACCCTTCTCTTAAATTGTTTCCCAATATTGTTGGGGAGTAAGAGCATACTCTTCCCAATAAGCATAGACCCCAAAAGTAGGGCTTGCAAACATAAAGTACTAGTTTGGATCCAAAAAATAACTTGATTTTCATTGACCTTACATGGTATTTCCTGAAATTCCATATCCATTCCATTCCATCTGAGTAAGAATGATTGGTAATTATGTCTTGTGGAACCTTGCCCAGCGTCTCTTCCTCAACACCTGTTGGGTGTTAGTGTCCCACAAGTTCTCCACCAGGACACTAGGTCTTGTTCCCTCACATACCCATGACATATCTGGAATGACACTCTAGGGAGGGACTCTGGGCTGTGTTCAGGCTGTTTTCAACCAAACTGTCTTCATAGCCCCAACTTGTGTTTCCCTCTTTGTGCAAAGAGCTGTAAAAAAAAGTTTTGGTGCATGTGCTGGGGAAGCAACAGTAAGGATGAAAGCGAGGTGTGAGCTCTGGAGCAGACCATCTGCATTCAAGTCCCAAGCCACTGCTTTAGTCTGAGTTTTCTCACCTGTAAAAGCGGAAAAATATTAATTCCTCCTTGTCAGAGAAGGTTGTTAAGAGAATTAAGGGGCTTAAATATAATACAATTCATTAGCACAGTGCCAATATATAAAAAGTGTTATGTAAATCTCAAATATTATAGCTTCTAAATGTCTCTGCTAGTATAGCAAATAAACACCCGGCACATACTTAAGTGGGTGTGCTAGAGGGTGACGCATAAACCCTCGTACAGCCCAATAACAAGCACTGCTATAGAAATTTAAAGGTAACAATCAATGAATGGAAATAGTGTTTTGCCAGATTTTTTTCACAATAATGATTTTGCCCACCATCTTGTCTTTGTATGCTTCGTCTCTGGGATTAGTAGAAGAACCTAATTCTTTTTCGCCAACTAATATTTTCCTTTTGTCCATTAAGCTACTGTATATTAAGTATGAAATTTTGCAGCTGCCTGTGTGTGACTGACATATTCTTTCCTGTTTAATCACTGATGGTTTCTGATTATATTTTAAATATATAAGGTATTGCCAAGACAGCACTGTCACTCATTGGCTGATGATGGAAGACACATGCCTGCAAATCTCCTGCAGCACTGGTCTGCCATGTGGCCTTGCAGCCATCTAAACCTTCTCTGTGAAGTCCATCTAACAGATGCCTCTGCATATATCATAGCAGTGATTAAGACCTTGCCTCTGAACTCAGTTTGTGAACAGGTCCAGAATTTGGTGTTGCCATCAATATGTGAATTATCATTGTGCTTCTAGACACTGCACTCTTTTTCCTTTTTTTATTGACTCCTAAAATAGTTTTATTTGATTCAAATAAAGAGGATCTTAAGGTTTTCTGCACAAACTGAAATGAAATCAATATGACTTTTTTCTTTTCTTTTTTTCAGTTTTTTATTTCCTTTTTTTTTTCATTTTAAATACTATCCCCAGTTCCCCTCCCTCCCCTTCTCCTGCCATACCACCCTGAATGCACCCAATCTCGCCTGATCTTGGAAGCTAAGCAGGGTCAGGCCTGGTTAGAACATGAATGGGAGACCACCATTCTTGGTAGGAAGATGGTCAGGGAGCCCAGACTTGACCTTCCCATTCTTGGTAGCTGTCATACTTACACTGAAATCCTGGCTTTTAGCTCTGTTACCAGCTGCAGATATAAATCTGTCAATATGTGTGATTAGTGAAAAGCTTGGGTTGCCAAAAAATTTTTTTTTTAAGTACGAAAGAGAAGCAGTACTGTTGAGAGAACTGTCTATTCTGGAACATTCCAAGTCTGTAGAATTAAGGATTTGGCATTCACAGCAGCACGACAGTGTTTACAGGAAGCTGAAAAAGACTGTGTGGGAAGTTTGTAGCCTTGAAGGTGTGCAAGGTGACGAGGGCACCCACATGTGGATTGCAGCATTTGCTCCTCACCATCTGGTTCCCTAGAGCCCATGTGCACCCTGCACTCAGGATGGCTCAACCTTAGAGAGTACCCCGTACAGCTGGAGGACAATTCAGCACACTGGAAACACTTTCAGTGTTTCAGTGTCTATCTCATGCACCTTTGACTAGGAATGCAGTAGGCTGCATTTTCATTTTACCAAATGAGAACTATGGACTGGAGAGGTTTTTGAGAGGTAGAGTGCTTGCTGCTCCTGCATAAGACCACCAGAGATCAGTTCCTGGCTCCCAAGTTGGGTAGCTCACAACTTCCTATAAACTCCACCTCAGGGGATTCGGCCTCCATGTATAATACACACACACACACACACACACACACACACACACACACACACACATCTTTAAAATGAAAAGTAGAATACACACATGGAGAAAGGAAAAGAACTAGTGCAGGAAAAGTTGATTCAGAAAGTCTTTATCTGGGTTCTCTCTTACTTTGTATTAAAAACCCAGCCAGCCTTCTGTGTAGCCTGCAAGTGGTGCCTCTGATAAAGCCACTGGTGTGTTGCTGAACACGGCCCCTCGGGGCACTGTCACTCTGTGCCTCTCACGCAGGGAGTTTTGCAGCCAGGTGTATGCAAGGTGTGTGCTATGCTTATTCTTTGCTTTGAGCCCTGCGTTCCTCTACAGCTGGCAGCTGGTTTGCTGAAGCTGATCTCAGTGCCAAAGAGAGGAAGAAAGAAGGGCCAAGCACCTTCTGCCTGTGCACAGCAGGATAGGTGCAGGAGGCTGTTTCTCCCGTGTTTTAGAAACTGATCCCAAATGAGACACTCTCTGTTCAGGCATCCAACTCAACCTCAGAGCCAGATGCCAGTCCCCTTACTGTGAATAACCACTAACCTTTATTAAGTACTCAGGTACCCACAGTGACTGCCAAGTGCTTGCCAGGTGCTTTCTGCGATTTTTTACAGTTTTACCATAGAGTAATTATTAAGAGTGTCCTTATTTTGTATACGGCAAAATCGATTTTTGAAGAATTTAGAAATTTGACCAGAGTTATACAACTATCAGGTAGAATAATAAAGAATAGCTTTGGAGGCATCCAAAAACAGTCACTAACTAGCAGTTCTGTACAATTCAGTCTGATGGTTTGTGGCAGAGCCTTTGCCATTAGACAACTAAGTTTCTGTGTGTGCCCCTCAACAACTGGGTAACATTTAATCTTATTTCATCAGATGAACAAAATGACCTTTTCAAAATTAAAAAAAAATGCACTGTCTTTCAGAAAAGTATGACAGTTCTTTTTTGCATGAGTTGAAAGTTGGAGACAAAGACTAATGAAGTTTCTGGAATCATTGCAGACATGAGTAAGCTCAGCCTTGCAGACACTGTGATAGGCCGTGCTGACTCATCTTTGACAACTGAGTATACTCAAGGCAGCACTCACCTAGAGCCATTTGAGGCATAGTCTGTGAGTGTTTAGGAGAGGCTTTTGTTTTTGCTTTGCTTTGTTTCATTTTTCCGAGACAGGGTTTCTCTGTAGCTTTGGGGCTTGGCCTTGGAACTAGCTCTTGTAGACCCGGCTGGCCTTGAACTCACAGAGGTCCACCTGCTTCTTCCTTCCGAGTGCTGGGATTAAAGGTCTGCACCACTACCACCCTGAAACAGAGGCTTTAAGAATAACTGCTGCAGAGTCTTGTGCTCTCAACTCTCATTCCATCATTATGATTGTTCCCGTGCTTAGAAACTACTGCGAGCACAGAATGGTTCCATATACCAAGTATACCCCTATTCTTGCTTAGCCTCTGGAATATAAATGGAATTAGAACAGAAAAGAATGTTTCTGTCTGTTAAATGCACAGATAGGTCTTGGGCCACAGTTCTTTATCGAGTGTCTGCTCTGGTCACAGCTTGTTGAGCTGTGTTTGCAAGACTTGGAGAAGAATCATGCACGCTTAAATCTGCCTTAGTTTCCCTCGTTCTCCAGTGAATAAAGGTGACTCACTTCTAGGTAATTTCATTTACACGGCATCCTGAAATCTTTCAGAGAAATGTTGATTGTTTAACTTATTAATAAAATCATTGGTTAGTAAGAAATGCAATCCCATCCTGTCTATATTTATAAATAGAATTTTGTTGTTGTTGTTTGTTTGTTGTTGTACTTGTTTTTGAGATAGTCTCACTATGTATGCCTGGCTGTCCTAGAACTTGTTATATAAACCAAGCTGGCCTCTGCTTTTCCAGTGCTGGGATTAAAAACAGGCACCACCTGCCCTGCTAGAGTTATTGTTTAGCAGAACTTTCTTCATGCCATGCTTCCAGACTCTGTTGGAAACATGTTACATAAAAGTCCATTGCCTGGACGTTGAAGTTTTAATGTTCCCATTTTACAAAAAAGGAAACTGAGCTGAGACAGGGAACATAACAGCTCCAGTGCCACAGGCAGAGTCAAGGTAGAATTCAGCTAATCTGGTCTGTACTCCTGTGAGCTGTCAACCTGGACTCAGGCAAGTGACTCTTCCTTTGTGGGGTCTATGTTACAGTTTTTATTTATTGTGTGTGTGTGTGTGTGTTTCTAAAATTACAAAATTTCAGATGCTTGTTTGTTCTGACTTTCGCTAGCATGTCAGGCCAAATTCCTCCTCAGCAGGTGTCACTGCAGCTTGGAGGCAGCCCTGCCCCTTGGCTTCGGATGCCATCCTTTGATCAGAATTCCACTCTCCAGCTTCCTTACTCTTACTGTCAAGGGCTAATCTAAGCTGCAGGAGCAACGCTAGGGAAGTCAGCAAGCTCTTGACGGCTTCTGGTCACTTCACAGCAGCAATGTCTCCCTACTCCCCGCCTTCAGAACAAAGGAGTAACCAAGCAAAGCTCGTGCTTGGGCTTCTGTGTAAACTCAGCCATCCAGTGTCTGAATCATCTTCCCTCTGCATAGGAGTCTCATGTGTTTTAAGTGGTTTTAAAAGCCTTTAAAAAAAAAACAAACAAACAAACTCATCCTTGCTTTCCTTTTTGCCCTTCTACTCCTTCTCTTCCCTCTTCCCCTCATTTTCTTCTCTTCCTAGGGAGGTATGTATGTATGTGTCTGTGTGCACACACATGCTTGAGTGTGTGCATGCATGCATGCATGTGTGTGTGTGTGTGTGATGTACCCTTTGGAGAAGGAACTTTGGGACCTCTCACAGCCATAGTTACTGAATGGCTGTTTTATTAGCGTGTTGGGCTCTGTTTTAACCTACCATAGACATGCATCTGCCCTCCCACAGCATTTAATGAAGAGGTCTTTGACATAAATCTCTGAAAACAAAAGCTACATTATGCATCCTGTGCATGGAGAGCAGCCAGGGATGCTCCTGTGTGGGATACATAATTAGAATCAGCAGTGCTGTGCTGAGAGCAGGGGCTGTCATGGGTTAATAAAGCCCCAGTTCTCACTTTCTTTTCTGCTCAGAATATGAATTAGGATATGCAGAAACTAAATGACAGGAGCAGCCCAGGGAAGAAAAATGCTTCATTTTTATTGCTGTAATATTCTTTGTCCTACATTCTGTGTCATACCAAAACAATGTCAGAGACCTTTAGGAATGACTGTGTATAAAAAGAAAGAATTGTCTCAGGTAAATGTTTACTCGTCTATAGATTTAAAACCTTCTATACTTCTTTTTTGATTATTATTTTTATTTAGAAATATTTAATTGAAATACAAACATATGAATTCAAGACATAGACTGTTCTGATTTCAGTGTAATAATTATATAAATTATCACACCCAGCACTATTCAGAGGTTATGTGTGTGTGTGTTTGTGTATGTACACACTCTGCATTCTCCTATCCATTCATTCCTTGACTACACTAAGATTGGTATTATGACTTAGCTGCTGTGGTCATGCTCTAAGAATGAATATGGGGGTCCATATCTTGTATCTTCTGATCCTGATTTGGATGTTCACAGACATGACATAGCTCCCTTTCAGTGTTGAGGCCCTCTCTACTGTTTTTCATAACGACTGTACCAGTTTCAGTCCCGCCCACAGTCAGTAAGTTTCCCTTTCTCCACATCTTCATAGCCATCATAGCAGATGGGAGGTGATGTCTCATTGCTTGCATGGTTAGCTTTGATCATCCTTTCAAATAATGTTGGAAATTGCTTCCTATGAAGAAATGTTTACTTGGGTCCTTTGTCTAAGTTTTAAATTGAGTCATTTAACTTTGTTACTTCTGCGTAGTTCCTAATATATTAGTTCCTTATTGGATACGTAATGATTGAAGATTGAGATTTCCTAAATTACAAAGGTCAGAGGATAAAGGGACCAACAGATTAGGGAAGTGTGCAACAGCTCCCAAAGGCTGGTTATAAGAAATCTCGGCTTTATGCCTCTGGCAGCTTATAAGAGCTTGCCCCAGGACCGATTCATTCATTGAGTCATTCATTAATGGACTCATTTATTTTCTGGCCTGCATCTGTAATGGCTCAATAAGATCAAATAAGATTTGTCAGAGATCCCTTGGTCTGTAGAGTTTTGCTTTGATAAAAGCTTGCAGATTATTTTCTTCCATTCATATGTTGCCCATTTGTTATTTTTTTGATGTGAAATGCTTTTTTTGTGAAATGCTTTTTTATGTAGTCAAATATTTTTATTTTTGATTTTATACCTGAGCTTTTGGTGTTGTATATTATATGTGTGTGCGTGTGTGTGTGCATGTGAGAGAGAGAGAGTAAGAGAGAGAGAGCATTTTATTCCTGTTTTATCCTATAGAAATTTAAGGTTTCAAATCTTGAAAGGATTTAATTCATTCAGGGTTGACTTTTGTATGGGATGTTAGGTAAACTTTCAAGTTCATTCTCTTTGCGTATGGATGTTCAATTGTCTTAACACCATTTCTTAAAAAGCCTATGCTTTCCCTATTGTGTATTTTTGGAAACCTTGTAAAGAGCTTCCCATCTAAGTGAGATTGTTTCTGAGATTTCTATTTGTTCCAGTCACTCTTCTGTTTCTATGCTGCTACAATAGCATTTAGATTATTATAATTTTGTAATGCAGTATGAAAATCAGATAGTATGATTTTATTAGTTTTGTTCTTTGGGTTCAAGAATGATATGGCCCTTCTGTTCTTTTGTGTATATACCAATTTTAGTATTTTTTCTATTCTATTTCTTGAAAAACGTCCTATTAGAAATTTGATTGAATTCATTGACTACATAGATCACTTTCACAACCGTGAATGTTTTGAAATATTCTTTTAATCCTTAAATATGGGATGGATAGCTTTTCATTTATTTGTGTCTTCTTTATTCCAGTTTATAAATCTTTCATCTCCTTGGTTTATTTAATTCCAAAATATTTTTCTTTGATGTTATTATATAGAGGACTTTCTTTTTCTTTTTTTGTTTTGTTTTGACAATTCATTGTTACTATATAGAACTGTAACTGATTTTTGTATGTTGATTTGGTAATGGTGGTGATTTGAATGAGAAATGTCTCCTGTAGTCTTGGGCATTTGAGTACTAGATCCCCAGTCCCGTGGCATTGTTTGTGGAGTTAACGTGGTGCAGCCTTGCTGGAGTATGAAACTGGGGGAGGCGGAGTGGGTTTAGAGAAAAGCAACTTCCAGGTTGCTCTTCCTGCTCTGCCGCCATGTGGACCACTCGCAGCTCTGCTTCCCTGTCAGTGTTGACTCTTACAGTCTAGAACTATAAACCCAAATAAACACGTCTTCCAGAGGTTGCCATGACAAGATTTTATCACAGGAACAGAAATGTCAA
Organism: Ondatra zibethicus; assembly: GCA_004026605.1. Taxonomy (NCBI): domain Eukaryota; kingdom Metazoa; phylum Chordata; class Mammalia; order Rodentia; family Cricetidae; genus Ondatra; species Ondatra zibethicus. The sequence goes on from PVIU01008814.1 coordinate 18,263, forward strand.
CTAATTTAATATCCTTCAACTTCAGTGAATTAATTCATTTATTGGTGCTAACAGTTTTTAATGAAATTTTTAAATTTTTTTTTAGTATGTAAGATACTGTCATCTTCAAATAAAAGCAGCATCCTTCCTAGTGTGGGTTTGTTTCTCTTTCTTAATTGCTTTAGTTTGAGCTCTAGTAACTTGTTGAAGGAGAGTGAGAGAGAGGGCGGCCTTGTCTTGTTGCAGGTCATCTTAGAGGAATACTTTTCATGTTTCTGCTGTTGAGTATAACATTAGCTGTGGACTTTTGGTATATGGTAAGAGTATATATGTGGAGATATATTCCTTTTGTTACCAGACCTTAGATTATCTACTGTTCAGCATTATACTGGAAAACAAATAAATACGTGAATGAAAACAAGAAACCTGAGGCATAGATTAGCAGAAGATAATAGATTTCTTTGGAACTGTCAATATGCAGCCTCTTAACTTTTTCTTCAAAAGCCATGTTGACTCAGACCTCTTGGAGGTTGGTTGAGTTTTCTTAACACTCTACTTTTACAAGTCAGTTTATTCGAACTGAGTGTGTGTGTGTGTGTGTGTGTGTGTGCGCGCGCGCTTCTCTTTAGAAGTTAAAATACCAATTCCAAAGAGATGGTTCCTGGAAGGATTATGCAAAAAAGAGGATAAGTTTACCCAGTCCGTTTACATTGGGTTATACTGCGTCAGAGAGGGGAAAATCTGCCTGTACCTCAGAGCACTGTTTGGATGACTTTTCCCCAGATAGCCTCTAAACAATAGATAAACCTACAAGTCCATGTTTTCATCTCCTCTGTTAGACTTCTACATCTAAATTGTAGTGTTTTTATTCTGAAGGGATGATTTTGTCAAATGTATTTTCATGTCTTTGGCATTGTAATGTAATATTTATCCTTCATTTTCTGTTAATGCAATCCCCTCAGCCTCTCTGCTTCATGTCAGCATCCATGGCGGGGGTCTGGTGTGGGCTTCTTGGACAACATGTGTCACAAAGACAGCACACAGTAAATACTCTCATTAGTTGGGGAATCAATCATTGTGATGTAACGTATAATGCTTCGCAGCACTAGCCTGTCCTTGCCAGTAACCACAACAATAGAAGAATCATTTTTAATTTTGAAAACAGCAAAACTCCTATAGCTTCACTCAGCAGTGTCCTGTTTTTCAATGCCTTCTCAATCTGTAGGCTGGCCTTGGTCACTTCTGCAGATGTGCCAGGCTGCAGCAATCCTGCAGTGACTTGTAAGCCTTAAATGAAACACCATGGGACACATCGTGTCTGAGAGTGCCAGTGGGCTTCTGCTCAGTCTGGATGCTGCACTGAAAACACACAGGCAGGAAAGTATTTTTTGAAAATAGACACTGCATATATATCCTTTTGACAAGTCATTTTCAAGTGAAATTTTATTTTCTGTATTTTGTGGATGAATGTGATTTAAAAGCCTGATGTGTGGAGATAAACGACATATTTGAAAAATGAGTATTCTGTAGCTATAAATGAGCTGGTGAATCTTAATGATTAGAAGTACAAACTCTGATGTCAAATAGGCTAGGGTCATGGCCCAGCCCTACCTAGAAGCTGTGTGACTTTGGTGAAAACAGTCTACATTCCTCTAAACTGAGACCTTCCATATCTCATAAGGTGGGTTTTGATTACTGTGTTTTAAAATATGTGTGGAGTCCTTAGCTGAGTACCTAGCACACTGAAAGGGCACAGAAAATCTTCGTGTATTTAAAAGTGACAGTGCTGCACTCCTGGGTCTTATGGGTGGATGTAAGGGTGGAGAGGATGCATGTAAAGCCAGCGAACAGTGCAATTCCATGCACCTTCAGCCTTGTTACACTGGCTCCCAATGCATTGGGCTTTCTTGATCACCTGTCAGAAAAGACAAATACCCAATGTTTCCTTCTCAAAGATGGATCAAGTTGATTGGGGTCTCAAGTACACAGTCCAGTTGAGAGCTCAGCACTAGCATATGTTATAGATTCATCCCCAGCACAGAAGTTTCCCTTTGGTTAGGAAGGGGCAGGCCAGATGCATCTGTGTTCATCCAAATCCACTTTCACTTCCTACCTTCTAGAGTCATATTCCCAGCTTAGTTTGCTCACAGGAGATGGGACTTAAGCACTGTTCAGACTTGCATGGACTTCTCTCCCTGCTCAGTGTTTTATCAGTCAACATCCATGGGAGTTAACTCTGTAAATTGTGTGGCCTGGTCAGTGACTTCTGTTTCTTTGGTTTTGGTGGGTTTTGTTTAGTTTTATTTTGTAAGAAAGAAGACTTTGCTTCACTTTTATAGGTTTTTTTTTATCACTAAATTTTTAGCTCTCATATTTTTTTAATTTCTTTTCTTTCTTTTCATGTGAAAACACCAACCAGTCATCAATATCAGCCCTGCAAATTTACTCTGATATCATTAAATTATCCAGGTCGGACACATCTGAGACAACACAGATAGGGGAGACAAGCACAGAAGCAGCCAGACACTGACAGTCACCCAGACAGCTGCACTCTGAAACATTCACGTGGGTGAAGGAGCTCTTTGGGACTGATGCTGCTGAACTTTGAGTAAGAAAACCTCCACCGTGTGTGATAAACTCAGGGAAGAGAGTAATACTGTACGTAGGTGAAATTCAGCTGTTCACAAGCCCCAGGAGAGAACCAGAGAGACTGACTGGCCCTGGGCTACATGGCCGGTGTCTCATATTTGACAGTTCATTGACTATGACCGGAAATCTTATATCTCCAAGTTACATTAACCAATCTGAAGAGACATGAGACAGGACTTACGCTCTCCTCAGCTTGGCTCTCTCCTCAACTCTTTTTTGGGATATGCAATGTGTGTGTTGCCTAGCCATGTCCTCTTGACTTCCCTGTTTGTATTTTATAGTCACCATGCTGAACATGGTTCAGCTATGCAGCAGCCTGTATGCTTGAAGGAGCCTCTGTATTTTCTCTGGGCTCTGATGATGGGCTGTCTTTACTGGGTCCGTTCTTCTTTGAGGACCCTCTCCCAGCTCCTCTTCAGATTCCATAGCCTCTCCTCATCAGCATTCCAACTACTCATGCTCCTCTCGAATTCCCCTAATTCTGTTTTTGTACTTCATTCCAATTTAACTGACATCCAAATTAATTTAGCCTGTACTTACCTCCTCATCAGTTTGTAATTCTTGTGAACAAGTATATTTTACTAATTTGTGTATCTCTTATGTGCCTTTCACATTTCTTTGCATAAAGATTAAAAAGTATATTTTGGATGAATGAAGATAAGAAAGAATAAGTTGGATTAAATAACATCAAAGTGTTTAGAAAAAGTATATTGTATCAATATTTATATTTTTATATCCTTGGTCAAGCCTTTTAGAACATGGCACTTTGTTTTTATTGAGTCCACTGGGGGTGCTATGATGTATGCCTGTACCCTGCTTTTGAGATGCAAAGACATGTCATGAGTTTGAGGCTAGCCCGAGCTACATAATAAGATTTTATCTCAAAAGTAAATAAATTAGAAAATGTAATGAGCTCTCATCCTGGAAGATTCATTGAGCCCCTTGATGTGTTCATTAGATTTTTCTAGTGCCTTTACTACAAACTGAGAGTGCATTTCCAATCTACCATATCATACACTTGGAGTTTTTTGTTCTTGTTTGTTTGTTTGTGTTTTAGTCACTTTTCCCAGGCTGGCTTCAAACATGAGGCCTTTCTGTTGTGACTCCTGGGTGCTGGGATTGCAGCAATAGGTTACCATATGTGACTTCTCCACGCACTTTGAAGATCCAGTGAGAGGCAGAGCAGACAATTTCTGATGTTGACATATTCTGCATGTGTCTTCCCTACCCTACCTTCCATAGCCAGGAAATGCTTCCTGTTCCCAATAATCAGCATCCTGGCAGGCCACTGCAGGCCCCCAAGAAGCCCAGAAAGGACAGTGGAGTGGGTACATGAGTCTAAAGGTAGTTACTGACATTCTGATGACTGTCCATCACACTTCTTTCTTCAGACTTGTCATGGCCCCTTTTACTCTTTACCCTTCCTCTTGCTCAGCTCTCATGCCTCCCTTCTGAAGCTCTTTCCCTCCTCCCAACTCAGATTTCCACCTCATCTCTTTGTTACAGGCCAAGAGAGAATGAGCCAACCAGTGTGTTCCTGAGCACTGGCATGGTTCTGCTTCGTTTAACACAACAAACTAAGTGAGGCAAGTGGACAGCTAAGCAAGTGATGGATTATTAACTTAGGAAGTCCAAGGCTTTCTAGCTCAGTGCCATCTGGTTTCCCTGGGAACGCTTTCCACTGGGGTACCTCCATTCAGGACCCAGCTTTCTGCCCTCCCTGGTCTCTGCCCAGCAACACAGTAATTCTCCTAACTCTGAGACTGAGACCGCAGGTGAAGCAAGGAAAGCCAGATTTGACTGACTCTACAACTCAATGAGGAGGCAGTTCCTTTCTTTCTTTCTCCCCACCTTCCACAGCCTCTATTTCCAAAAAAAGAAGAAGAGAAGGCTCTCCTCTCCTCTGAGGAGGAAGAGGAGGAGGAGAAGAGAGAGAGAGAGAGAAAGAGAGGGGGGAGAAAAAAGAAAGAAAAGAAATCAAGAGAAAAATAAAAGAACCAAGAAGAAATTTTGCCCTATCAGGCTCATCAGAATCAGGCTTAGGAACAGAGAGTGCCTGTCAAGAGGGGACAGCAGTGAAGTGCTGCAAACCATGTTGAGTCCTCGGGTTTTCTGGGGAAGAAGTTCTGAGAAATGGACTATATGCAGATATTTGATTCCATTCTACTCAGTCTTAGGCTAAATTTCTCATGACTTTGCCAGGCAGCAAAGGCTGTGGTTGGGTAAGGGGGAAAATCCTGGGCTAAGAGTGTGGGACTGCATGTTGTCACTGTTGCTAACAGAGGCTCCTGGGCAGCAGACAGATGGATTTACAACAGATAAATCCCTGGCTAAGGACCCATGGGCAGGAGCTGTTTCTCCCTGCCAGGTATAAGTCTCCAGCCCTCCCCCATCAGCCCCCATCCTCAGGCTGCCCTGTTATTCATCATTGCATCCCTTTCCCAGCTGAAGCTTCTTCTGACATCACTGAGTTCTTTCTAGGAAGAAACTTGGGCATGGTCTTTTCCTTTGCAGGAGTGGGACACCTTAAAATGAATTAGGACTTACAAAGTGTTGCATGTTATAAGAGGGCTCAGAGTTAGTAATTTTGAAGTTTCCTTAAATGGCCAGAAGATTTGCATTGGATGGAGCTTGGCTGTTCCCTGGGCAACTTACCAGTACTGCCTTTTCTCATTTTGTTCTTTAGATTTCTGCTGTGAATTGGTTTTCTGAATCTCCTGTTGTTGATTTGAATCAGCTGTGCTACAGATACTACTTAGTCTCTTTGTCCCTTCCTTCCTGGGGATGTTGGATTCTAGGCAAATGGCAGAGGCCATATCAATGATTGAGTTTTGGTATAAAGAAAGAACCTAGTCTAAAGAAGTTATCAACCTTCGAGAGAGGAAATAGGAACAAAGGAATCATGGGACTGCAGGAGCAAAAAGATACTCTTCTAAAGAGAAAAGGTAACCAAGGAAGAGGCTGACATTAATGCATATCATTAGCATAGTGGAGGAGGCTTCATAGGAGTTGACTCTCCAACCTGGGACCTAGCTCAGATGAGGCCAGTTCTGCAGGAGTTAGAAAACTACAGTGTGAGTTCAGCTGCTGCTGCTGGCCACAGTGATTTTGATGCTGTATAGACATGGTAATTTGAGGACTCTTAATAGGAAGCCAATAGAGAGGAATGGGCTCCTCTGTCTAAGTCCTTCCTGCAGTCCCATTAGCAGAGCCCCCACAGCAACCCTGGCAAAACTGAAGCATGGTTTGCTGAGCCCATCACTGCTTCTAACGTAGGTGGGCTTGGATCTGTGGTAGGAGGTTAACACCTGGACCACAGATGATTGGCTTCATCATTCTCAAAGCAAACCCTGACACCTTTCTTCAAAGCTGTGCTGAGCATAAAGCTTTCTGTGCACTTCTTGCTCTCCACTTCAATATTTCACTGTTGGGCATTCCAGAACAAGTACAACGATCCTTCAGTTTTCCATTTCTTAATCCCTTCATTTCTCCACTAGGGGAGAGCTATCCCCTAATCCTCTAATGGTGTACAAGTGGGTGGTTACATGTCCTGCCTGCCTATTCCTCCAATATTTGCTCTTTCTAGTAAGTTCTCTCTGCTGCCATCATTTCTCTGATTATCTGTTTCCTTCTTGCCCACTGCAGAGCTAGCATCTCTGATTCCACCACTGCATCAAGGTTAGTGAAGCTGAGAGAGCCGCTCTAAGTCTGTTCCATAGGCATGGCCATTTGTATTTTGTGACCATAACTCTGTGTAATAGAAACAGGGATGAAATGTGGTACCTGTCCAGAGAACACACATGCATATATGCACACCCACAAAGTCTCTGTAGATTATAGACTATGATGAAAATGGAATAGTATGAAGAGGTAGGAGAGACACCTAGAACTGAGTTCCATCATAGCTGGTCTACAGAAGAATGTGAACAGTAAACATGTATCCATCATGTGGTCTCTACATGCCCATACATCTGCCCCTGTGGCAGTGCTAGTGAAGGAATACTAGGATGATTACCCCCATTGCAGATGGGGGACTGAAGAACTGCCCAAAGTCATAAAAACTAGCAATGCATGACAACCTAGTGACTTCCTGCATATGTTCCATCTGAAGGTTAAATGAGGAAACGGGCATAGTGAAGAGCCAGTGGCACGGCAGTGCCCTGTTTATCAGCTTAGATGAACAATTTTCAAAGCTTACAATTATGCCAGGTGGTGGTGGCTCTCAGCACTCAGAAGGCAGAGACAAGTGGATCTCTGTGAGTTTCAGGCCAGCCTGGTCTACAGAGAAAACCTGTCTCCAAAAACAAAAAAAGGTTACAATTACCACGTCTTACCTTTGTATGGTATTTTCTATTATGTTATGGGTTTTAGTATGGACTGTTGATTGATAGCTGTCACAGTGATGGCATTCAATGGAAACTGCTTTGAGTTGGAAATTTGTGTCTTTTCCCTGGGTAGCACTATCTGGTCCAATCCTCTGGCTGGTCTCAATCACAAGGGGAAAACAACTGGTGCTTTACACACACTGAGTTGCTAAGCTTGAATATTCAGTTGCTGCATTAATTGCCTTTTCCACTTCTGATATGTTCTACTTATAATGGGTTTATCAAGTGTAACTCGTTAGAAGTAGAGGAACATCTGTCTGTATTTTATCTCATTTAATTTTTATAATAGTTTGATGAAGGGGTTTACTGCATCTAAAGAAACAGACGGAGCCTGAGAGACAGAAGAAACTGCACAACTATGGTGGGATCAGCAGTTCTGGGGAGGGCTCCAGGAAGAGGGGCACGCTGTGGGAGTGCTGTGATGTGTGGATATGGGGAGGATCCCCCTCTCCTCTCACTCTTACTGTGCACCCTTGCACACAGTGCCTTCCGCACTTCCCTTTCCCCATCCGCAGAATCTGGCTCACACCATCTGCCGAGCTGCACTGTGAGGATGGGAAGTGAGAGTTGAATCCTATGGAGGTAACCAGCATATAGGGCAATTCTGAGAGAGGAGAAATCTGAACATGTGGCTTCAGGGTTGATCCTCGGTACATGTTACTCATTTTGAACATTTTGAGGAGGAAAAATTAGTCATTAGTAGGCCTGGCATGGCACCTTTGAGTTAATGATCTGGCTCACTGGGAGCCTCTGAGAATTTGATAGAACTCAAAAAAGGCTGTTTCCTGACTCTAAATAGTTAAGAAAAAAAAGTTAGAGAGAGACTGTTACTAAGCTCAGGGTCACTGGAGAGGCAGGTATAGGATTTAGTAGGAGCTGCGAGTACCCTGGAAGTCAGGACTTAGCAAATGTCTCTGTTGGCATCTCTTCTGACTCTGATGGTCAGGATGGCAGGAATAAGGTATCTGAGGGACCTCAAATTTAGATTTTACTTGGCCCTTTTCAATTTAAGATTTAGGAAAGACAAGCTCTCTGTAATACTCTTCACTGGGCTTTTCCTGCCTAACTTGTTTAACCCAGTGCTTCTCAGATACCAGATGAGGAAGAAAATGCACCAAGTGGCCTCAGTTTAGAAATACAGACTCTCATGGTAACTAATACAGTTGCATGTCACCTAACCCACCTCCTAGAGACAGTGATTAATCCCTTGTGATTGTACCTTTGGCTTAATCTCCTACTCCTAGACACCAGCTCTTAAGCATCTCATCTCCTCTGAATACTGTTAGCTGGGGAATAAGCTTCCTCATTGTGTTTTACCAAGGATAAACCATATGCAGTCTATAGCAGAGGGTCACAGATTAGTTTCCCATTACTTGTGGTTTTTAAAACCTAACTCCTCTACTCACTTTAAAAGAAGCAGATAGTAGGCTCATACCTGTCTCATAGTAAGCATGATTACTGAGACAAAATTGCCTAAAAGACAGTGATGGTATAGGACCAGTAAGATGTGTATGGAAATTCGGTGGAGGACTTAAACAATGGGCGAAACTTCTGCAGATATTTCACCGCTATGAGAGTCAAAGTAGTCCAGGCTCTAGAAAAGCTAGATTACTCAACCTAAAAATATTGAGGGGATAGATAACATCTGATAAGTTCCGAAAGTTGATCTAAAGAGATAGAAAAGGAAAAGTACACTAACTACTGCGGCGGGGCATGATTATTCCTTCTGTTAATATGTCTGGTCATGTGCTAATTTCTTAACAGTTGTACTGAGGTGCAGCCCACAGTGCAGGGTTCACTCTTTGGAACCTAAGATTCAGTGGGGTTCTTAGTGTGTTCATAGAGATCCATGAACATCTCTACTGTCATCTATCAACTTTAGAACATTTTTATCACTCCAAAGATATTAATTTAATTTGGCATTTTTACTTGTGTGAGATATTCTGCTGGATGCTTTGAGGCAGCAAATGAGAGCTCTCTGCTGTGCCCCCCTATTCTTCTACAGTTACTTTTTCAGCCAAAATTTTGTGTGATATTTGAACAATGTTGTCTAAGCCTTCTTCTTCTCTTTTATTTTTTGTTTTCCCTTAAGTTAAAGAGCATCACTTTCAAGCAGGGGACTTAAAATTTGTATTGGATCCCCAAGACCCACAGAGACTAAGGTATAATATGCTGAGGTACCTGGGCTACCCATCTACACCATTTAACAAAGGGAGCACACCAGATCTTCACTTTCCAATGGTGGTGTTTTATGATTTGCTCTAAATAAAGCCTTCCAGGGTTTAAAGTAGATGTGAATGGGCTCAGAAAGATTTGAAATTCTGTCTCTCCTTTGTATTCATTCGAGAATTGGAGACCATGTTATGTTCTGGCAGTTAATTGAATTCATAGTGTTTGTTCCACATGACTTCATAATGGAAACACTTTATTTTCTGTGATCTTCAGAAAGGACTGAAATTGTTTGACAAGGTAACAATAAATACAGAAGCTTCCTCCCCATGTTGGAAAGAATGTTGAGAACTCTGTGAGCCTCATGCAGTTTCTTGGTGAAGAAAGAGAAGCAAAGTTGCCTGAGTAGGAACTGTGCCTGCCTCTGACCACAGTGTGTGTCGGAAACTCAAGGAGATTAAGGAAAACTAAAAACAAAATATTGGAACAAAGCAAGAAAATCTGTAAAGATCAAGGCAACAGAGTCATGAGTTTAAAAAAAAAACTACATTAATAATATACCAAACCTCTAGCCAAATTTAATAAGCAGTTTTTGTTGCCAAATGACTAGATGAAATTAAAATCAGGACTGTCAAACATTTTAATGTAAAAGCAAATAATTGATAGCACATGCTATTTTTGTGACTGAAAGTGATTTTTAAGTTACTTTAGATAAGAACACAATCTCATGGGCAGTAAACAGACTAGAAGTACTTGTGTGTCAGGATAATTAGTCTAAGAGGTGCATGAATCATTTGAAAAGGAAATGTCAGGGAAGGCACCACAGGGATAAATGTTAGATTTGGTCTTATTTACATAATTGTTAATTAGGCTGAATAGAGTTCTGGAAACAGTAGAGGGAACTGAACCATTTCCTGTGAGCCTGTAGTAGACTGGATGTCTGTCTTTTACAGAATCCATAGGTTAAAATCCTAACTTCTATGTGATTTCTGGAAATACAGGTCCTAGGGAAGTGGTTAGGGCATGGTGGGAGAGCCCTCAGAAATGGGAGTAGGAAGCCTTCAGACATAGTTCAGTGAGTAAGACATCTCACTCACAAGCATGAGAACCTCATTTAGGATCCCATACCCATGTAAAATCCTGACTCTACCAAACACACTGGTGGGGTGGGGTGGGGATGGAAAGATGGGAGGATCACTTGGGTCTGATGGCCACCAGCATAGCTCTAGGTTCAGTAAAAGACTGTCTCAAAACAATGGTGGAGCGTGGTAGCGTTGACTTCTCTCTGTCTCTCTCTCACACACATACACAGACACACACACACAAGGTGGTGGTGGGGGACTGAGGGAGGAGTAGGTGGCCTTCCAGCCTCACTGTGCTTCCAGAGCTATGAAAGCTGTTTGTTGTTTAGGCCATCCGGCTGTGGTAATTTGGTTTTCAGCAGCCACAACAATGACAGAGCCCTCAGTCTTAAATGAGAGGTCTTACAACCTAGGTACTAACAATACAGCCTAGCTCTGGTAGATGTGCATTTGATCTTGGATCTACCACTTCCTGACTGTTTTGATTTTAGGCAAAGTAGTCAAGTCTGTGTTATTTGGGCTCCTCAGGACATGGTGGGAATAGCTGTATTGCTGTCTTAGGGAACTGCACTGTGTATTAATGAGACAGTGCACATAAAGTACCTGCTTGGCACACAGCACCCCAGGGGTGTTCAGGCTAAGTAAGGATATAATCACATTAGAGCTCTAGGGGTCAACTTCGGCAATGTCAAAAGCTAACTGAAAGTCACCTTGACAGCTATGGAACTCTGGAGAACTTGTTGTGGGAACAAGACCCTTTTCTGTTGGGCTGCTGATCAAAGTTAGTTCCTATCCCCAAACTCCAAAGCAAACATCATAACTCAGCCTAAATGGAAGAAAATTTAAAGGTGGACTTAATGATAATTGACTGCAGCAGGCAAAACTGTATAGTGGAGGGCGGGGCTCTGTCATCCTGTCTCTGGACCAGTGAAGAGAGGGTTGTAAGATAAGACGGTGGCTTCCATGTGGAAACAAACCACTAGAATAAAGGGCGCCTTGCTGGGCTGTGCTACTGGCTGACCTTACAGGGTGATCTTCCTTGAGAGTATTTAAGACATATTCATAGAAGCCAGAGATTCTGATTTTATTATAGAATGAAAACAGGAGAACCTTTGAGGATTATAACCTCCGAGGAGTCTGGAAGCCTTTGTATTCTAGATGTGGGGACAGAGGTACCTGAAGCAAGTGCCAGGCAGTACAGGTGAGCAGTGATAAACAGAATTTCACCTTTAGACCTTTCATCCAATTCTCTTTAGCAAACTTAAAATTCTTAACTGCCCATGCATATCTATAACATTATATGTCCATTGAGCTGCCCAGATCAACATTTTAGTCAAAAAGCTACTGCATGTGTGTTCATGAATGATGTCACTCATGTTATCTGTACCACAGTGGAATGGTCTTGATTTTGGCAGGAAAGGACCCAGCTAGCTACTCGGAGACTTGGGTGCTTTTCATTTACCTAGATACAGAGAAAGACAAGCTAAAGCTATCCACTCTCCCAGAAAGGACCACAGCAAACCAAGCGTGGTCAATGGGTGTGTGGTAGTTACTCCTCCTGTTGGAGAATGGGTGTGTCATAGTTTCTTTTCCTGTTGTTGTAATAGGATATCCAGACAGAAGCAGCTTAAGGAAGGCAGGGTTTGTTGTTTTTCACAATTTGCAAGTCAAGCCCAACCCGGCAGGTAAGTTCTGGTGCCTGGAGCTCGAGGCCCAGGGCACCCGCTGTCAGGGAGCCGTGAGTGATGAGTGCCCCGGCTCACCTCCCTTTATTTCTATACAGCTCAGGATTCCATCCCAGGTAATATAGATGTTTTGTATGTCCTCGAGCTATAATTATTGTTCGCTATGAATTTGTAGTTTGTATTTGCTAGGCAGAATAGTAGCTGGGGATTCAAACTCAGGTCCTATTGTTTAAATAGCAAGTACTCTTACCCACTGAGCATCTCTCTTGCACCCAAAAGGAGAACTTCAAAGTTAAGCATATATGATAACTACTATAAGGCAATAATGATGCTTTGGTATATACATCCTATCATCATTTATATCCTTTACAATGCAGATACATGTGTTCATGTAAATTCAGTTTGTTAGTAAAGTAGAAGTTTAGATTTTTGCTCCATTAGTGTAGTCATCCCATATATTTATATTTGAAATATATGCTTCAATTGTGACTACTGCACAATGACTTAGGGTTTCTATTGCTGTAATAAAATACCTTGACCAAAAGCAACTTGAGGAAGAAAGGGTTTGTTTATGTTTCCAAATAACCAGTCCATTTCTGGGGGAAGTTAGGTCAGGAACTCAAGCAGGACAGGAACCCAGAGGCAGGAATTGAAGCAGAAGCTATGAAGGAGAGCTCCTTACTGGCTTGCCTGCTTGGTCTGCTTTCTTATACAACCCAAGACCACCTGTCCAGGAATGGCACTGCCCACAGTGGGCTGGGCCCTCCCACATTTACCATTTGTCAAGACATTGCCCCACAGATTTGCCTGTAGGCTGATCTTATGGAGACATTTTCCCAGGAAAAGATTCCCTCTTCTCATGTAAGTCTAGATTCATGTCAAGTTGACAAACCAGCCAGCACACACATTGACTTCGTTATTATTCCAAGCTGTCAAAAATCACTGGGCTTTTCAGTCTTAGAAGCATTTTATAAAAGTCTGCATTTATGAAAATAAGTTCTTTATGGAAGCAGGACTTAAATCTCACATCGTATTCTCAGAGCTCTGGGCCTTCTTACTGCACAGTGTGAGGGCTATTTCCTAAAGGCATAGTCTAATTGATGCTGCATCATAGACTGCACCTCTGCCTGCTCCAGACACAGACCTTATTAAAATCTAAAAAGAAAACATTAAAAAGTCAAGGCATTGTTCCCCAACCCCACTTAAAAAAACACATATTGCTGTGGGCAGGAGACGAACTCAGCAGAACGGGAGGCTAAGAGCGCTGTGTGCTCCCGAGCTATCACAGGGCAGGGGGGCTTCGCTATAACGGCCAGGATCGGACAAACTGAGTGGCGCTTGCTTTTCCAGCGGTGTGCTCTGCTTGAACAGGAGGAAACACAGCACTACTGTCACCCGTAGCCTCTAGCTTGATTCCAGTAGCAGAGTTGAACAGATAAAAGGTTGTTCTGCCAAGGATGACCTGAGTGGGCGCAGCTGCCTCCACAGGGACCATTTGGCGAGACCCAGACTACCATGGTTATGTCCATGTAGAGCCCAGAGTTGCAAGCAGAGGAACAACAGGCGGAACATTAGGAGCTGTCTCTCAGTCAGGAAGGGCCCGCCTGCACATGTCACATTTCTGTCAGCCTTGTACATCAACAGCCAGGTTATAATTGAAGTCAAGTGAAAAGCAGTATTTAAAACAAATGCCTCATCTTGAAAGGAAGGGATGATGGAGAAATAACAATTGTAAAACAAATAAACCAGCAGGAAAGTGTTAACAGGGGGCAAAACCCTGCAGAAATGAAGAATGAAGATAGAGAGAAGAAAAAATTGGAATCTCAAAAGCAAGTCATAGATTCATTGACACAAAGGGTGACACTCAGTTGCCATGAGTCTCAGTTAAGGAAGACATAGATAAGCAGCTGTTGTTGAAGAAGCCACCCACAATGCAGACACACAGATATAATCCACAGAAGGTCACTTAACAGAAATGGAAGAGAAACTCAGGAGCTCCACACAAAGTCCTGATGCTGTGTGTGGAAAACAGTGGAAGGAGCAGCTGAGCAGTAGTGGCTGGAATTTTTCAGAATTAGAACGAGACCCAAGCTTTCTGATTGAGAGCACCCTCTACAAACTGAGCAGGATAAATAAAGATAAATGCATACTCGACCTCATCAGAACCAGACTGCAGAGCCTTAGGGATAAAGACGCAGCCTTCCAAACTGTCAGGAAGAAGAGACACATTACCTGTGAGGGAATAGCACTAACTGACAGCCGACCTGTCATCGTTACTAATAGGTACCAGGAAAACACTTTCAAAGTGCTGAGGTGAAACAACCACAAGCCCACAGTTTTGTGCTCTGCCAAATTACCTAAGTGTGAGGGCCTTAGATGTGGAAATGCTGGGATGGTTTGCCTCCACAGACTTTTATTTTCCATTAAATAAAAAAAAGCTATTCAAGGATATTCATCAAAGAGAGCAAAGGAGAAATTCAGGTGCTATATGGTAACAGCCCAAAGGCGCAGGTGTCACTGATGTGGCCCCCCGCCTTTGATCTACTGGACTCTAGTCTTTGGGAGGTTGGACCCAGTGGGAGGAAGTTAGGTCATTGGGAAAGTATCCTTCGAAGACATCCTGGGACTCCAGCCCTTCCTGTTTCTCTTTGTTCCCCGACTGCCATGAGGTAGGCTGCTTACTTCTGTACTTTCTCCTACCTTGGTGTCATACTGTCTCACATAGGCCCAAAGACAGTGGGGCCAAGTCCCCCATAGTGAGACTCTGAGACTATGAGCCAAAACAAACTCTGTCTTTGTCATGGAAGGGACAGGTAAGATGGGAGTTAATGCCTAGAGAGGCTGAAGGTTTTACTTCACTTGCAGGTTAGCTTCATGGATATGAACAAAATGCCAGGGAAGCACTTCCTCAGGGGCAGGGCACTTCCTCACTCAGCAGAGGCTGCAGGAGTGCCCTCTTCATATTGGTTCTCCCGGCCCGAATCCCATGAGCCAACCATAGGGCAGGGATTATGAAAGCCCTCACACTGAGGGTCCTCCATATAGTTCAATTGTTCACTTATGGTCACTTGTCATCTCTGTTACTGAGATATTGCACTGTTAACAAACTTCCATTTTTGTTCCCAAACGCTGTCACTGTCATTCTGCTGAGGGGACAAATCTGTTCTTCCCACTCCATCTCAGTCCAGGAGCAACTGCATGTCTCCTCCACGGTCCTGTGCTGTGCAAGCTGGCAGTGTCGCTCAGCGGCACAGCCCCTGCCTAACTTGTCTGGTGTGCGTGCAGCCGTGAGTGTGATCCCGGCCCCACACACACAACCAGACCTTGGTGAGGATAGTGTTCCGCCATTGCTACTTAACAATACTCTGGAAGAAGGCTGTGATCAGTGTGGACCTTCATATTTTCCTCTCATCCACCTTCTTCTGTTTGATTAATTTAAAAACTATTCTAATTGTTTTCCCTTTGGAACTGCAGAAGCTGTGAAATATATTTCAGCAAAAATGAACATGGACATAGTCTCAAACTGCCCTGGACATTCATATCTGTCAGCCCATAGAGAGAGTAGTGTGGATCTCAGACCTCATCACGTGTTCGTTCTATGGTTGGTGGTTAACACCAAAACTCACAACTAGTCAAAGAGCAGAGAGTACTTGAGAAATTCTCAGCCACAAATGGAACATCTGCATGAGCCCCTTTCCCCCACAAGCTCAGGGAGATTGTCGGAACTGTAAGAGCGGAGGTCAGGGAAGACTGTAGTGAAAATGTCTTCTGGACATGACAGGCTTTCTGTACTCGGGAGCTCACGACAGTTGCTGCCTAAACAAGGCCAAGCCAATCAGCATTCTGGCATGGGGGCAGCGGGGCTCATGAGTTCTCGCCCCAAACTGAAGAGCTATTCTAGGCGAGGGAGAGCCAGTTTCCTTTAGGGACTTGACCCGAAGTAGGTTGCCCATACTCTGGCGGCCATGTACCCATGAGTATAAGGGAAGACCTACCTGGGGGGAGGGGCACAAAGTTGAGAGGATGGGGGTGGGTATGGGAGGAGTAGAGGATGAATATGATCAAAATACATTGCACATGTATGAAATTCTTAAAGAATTCACAAATTTTTATATAGTCAATCTAAAATATAGTTAGTGCCTCGACTCAGTTCTTTTTTTTTTTTTTTTGGTCTGGTTTTTTAAGACAGGGTTTCTCTGCAGTTTTGGAGCCTGTCTTGGAACTAGCTCTTGTAGACCAGGCTGACCTTAAACTCACAGAGATCCGCCTGCCTCTGCCTCACGAGTGCTGGGGTTAAAGGTGTGCACCACCACCGCCTGTCTTCTACTCAGTTCTTAAATAAGAGGAGGAAAAATCTTCATTTTTTCAACAACCCCTTTCTAGCACCTGTGTTTTATCTTTTTAGGAAACATACATAAAGCAAGTTATTTAACTCAAGTTAATTTTAAAGATTTTTATTTTGATTTTTAATTATTCATATGCACATGTCTGTGTGTGGCTATGTACAAGTGAGTGGCAGGTACCTGTGGAGACAGAAGAGGGTGTTAGATCCCTGGAGCTGGAGTTGCAGGTGATCAAGAGTTGCCTATATAAGTGCTGGGAAGCACTCAGGGGTACTCTCACCTGCTGAAGATGGAATGAGCTATTACATTTCTAACAACATAGATTAAAATAAAGCAAAACTGATAGGATTAGTATGAGAACTTTATGAAGTGATAATAGTGGGTAATTTTATTATCTGTTATTGGAAACTGATAGGTCAAGAAAAATACAACACATAGAATATGAAAGGGATCTAGATTTAAATTGTGCAGTGAAGAGGAGTGTGTGTGTGTGTGTGTGTGTGTAGAACTCCATGCCAAAATGAAGCTAGTCAAGTCTCCAAGCACACTGAAAACATGTGTAGACTTGACCATGTTCTGCATTATAGAGCAAGTTTCAACAAAACCAGGAATAATTATTATCTAATTTTCAATATCAATGCAATTAAATTTGAAATTAGCAATAGAGTTATTTTTAAAGCTGGAGGATAGTTCCATGATAACTGAAATTTGATCCCCAGTACAGAAATATATTTATATTTATTCTTATATAAGTATATTTTATAATAGATATAGATAATTTAGATGCATGTATTTGAAAACTAAAAAAATATTGCCCTATAAAGTAAAAAATAGTGATATAAAATAAAAATATTTCAAGATCAACAATGAAAATACTGTATTAAGCTGTTCAGTATATCTAAGGAGATTTTAGAGAGACATGTTCTTATTTAAGGGCAAGAAAGCCTTCACAGGTGTGAATTAATCTTTCACATAGAAAAAGAACAGATGGAAGCCAGTGAAACAAGGAACTAAGAGAAATCAAACCAGGCTTAGTGCATGCCTGCACTTGAGGCTGAGGTTCTCAAGCTTGAAGCTACTGAGCTACAGTTGAAACACTATCTAAAAATATGTAGAGAGACAAATTAATTGAGGTTTAAAGAAAAACTGCCCACATATTCATTTATGTCCTATTTAATATCTGGTATCTGGAAATTGAACTCTTGGCTCCCGAAGTCTGTGGACTGATCCCTAGATGAATCAGCCTTTGATTAAAAAAAAAAGAAGAAAAACTGGGGTATGGTAAATGGACTTGGGATGGAAGTTAGTAAGAAAGTGGTGCAGGACAATTCTGTATTCTCTCAATTATGTTTTAAATAAACGCTGATTGGCCAGTAGCCAGGCAGGAAGTATAGGCAGGACAACCAGACAGGAAATAGAGGCAGGGCAATGAGAACAGGAGAATTCTGGGAAAAAGGAAGCTCTTTGGGCAGGCCTGTCCAGACAAGAAGAAGCAGGATGTGACCTGCCCCGCTGAAAAAGGTACTGAGCCATGTGGCTAACATAGATGAGAATAATGGGTTAATATAAGTTATAAGAGCTAATAAGAAGCCTGAGCTAATGGGCCAATCAATTTATCATTAATATAGAACTCTGTGTGATTTTTCTTTGGAGCTAACAACTGTGGGAACTGGGCAAGACAGAAACCCCAACAAGCAGGCCCTCATGCTACAAGAAAGTGTGTTCTGATGCTTTGCTGTCTCAAAGAAAGCAAGGAGGGAAACAGCACCGTCTTATAAGCTGAGCTCATGTAGCTAAGATAGCATGGAGAATTGCTCCTTTGAGAGTCCACACTGCACTGGGGAATTTGGGCATGGATATGTACCCTATAGCACAATGGATTCAACTAGAGTCCACCAGGAATTTATCAGAGGGTGCAAGGCTGCACAGATGGGCCAAGTATGGTGTCCTAGAGGACAGAGTGAAAAACGAACTCAAGAGGTACTAAGTAGTCAGGAGGCCTAGGGCCAGGAAGGCACACAACTCTATGATCTCCCTGCTCTGCACCAAACAAGGATGAACAACAGTCTCAGAAGTGCTAAGTGTCAGTAATTGGCAAAACAATAATTGTTTAAAAAAAGGATTTTGTTCCAAGTCCATTAGAAGCAGCAACTGTTATATAAAATAAAGATGAGCTAGTGTGTGTGTCATGAACGCTTAATACTGGTAAGACTTTAAAGTAACTGTGTAAAAGGCCAACTCCAGGTCACAGAGTTTTTCTTCTTGAAATTCAGTTCATAGCTTTTAATTAGTTTTTTTTTTTAGACTCTAATTTCATTTTCTGTTTTCTGTGTGTTTGTGTGCATGGTTGTCTTTGTGTCTCAGGATGTTCGGCCTGAGATTGATGTCTGAAATCGTCCTCCTTCACTCCTCCATTTTAGTCATTGAGTCAGGGCCTCTAAATGAAATCCAGGGCTCTCCAATATGGTTTTTCTTACTAGCCAGCTAGCCCTGGATCCACCAGGCTAGATTCTGAGGCTAGATTATGGGATAGCACACCCACCCAGCATTTCTTTGCTATTGTAGAATCCAAACTCTGGTCCTCATGCTTGTACTGAAGGAGCATTAGCCACTGAGCCGTTTCCCAAGCCTGTTTTAATTTCTCACTGCTTGGGTGAGATCTGTTATGTTACAGGACAGTGGTGAGAGGAGCTGTCTTATTCGTACATTCAACTTTTGGAGATGCTCCTAGAATTTATGGTTAAATCTGGTGTCTGATGCCAGGTTTTAGAAGATACATGCTTTGGTTAAGGAAGTTGCCTTCGGTTTCTAATTTGCTGATTGTTTTTGTTTATAATGAATTAATAATGAACTTATCAAATACTTTCTTATGAAATAATCATGGGTTGTTTTCTTTGCATATTAGTAGTTTCAGCTTGAAATCACTCCTGTAATTTTGGCCATCTTGAAACTTTATATTAACATACACTTTATTTACTAATATTGTAAAGCCAGGATTCTTCATGTGGGCTACAACATAAATTGATAGTCCGTTTTCTTAGGGATTGTACTGTGCCTATCTGATCTTGTCTTCAAATCTCATAAAATTTGTTGAGCTTAGCTCCTCTTCTGTTTTATGAAATGCTTTATATACAACAGGAGTTTTTTTACCTTAAACACCTGATAGGCTATACTGCGAGCCATCAGTCTAACTTCTTATAAGATTTGAATAATAACTTCATTTGATCCATAGTTGCTGGTGTGAATTTTCTGTCATGAGCACACATCTGTTATATCCAAATTTTTGAACAACATATTGTTATGAATGTGGAGAACCCGGCAAATAGGTAGATGCTATTAAAGGA
Organism: Ondatra zibethicus; assembly: GCA_004026605.1. Classification (NCBI taxonomy): domain Eukaryota; kingdom Metazoa; phylum Chordata; class Mammalia; order Rodentia; family Cricetidae; genus Ondatra; species Ondatra zibethicus. The sequence continues at coordinate 37,899 of PVIU01008814.1, forward strand.
ATCATTTTAACTTTTAAAACTCAGTCCCAGGAACTACTACCAGTGGTTTTTGTGGGGTTTGTTTGCTTGTTTGTTTTAATGCTACAAGCCAAAGCCAGGGTTTGATTCTTACTAGACGAATGTATAGGTTTTGAAGCTATATTTATTACTCTACCACTGAGCCACTCACCACCCCCACCAGAGTATTTTGGGGGTTCAGCTCCTGAAGGGCCACATTTTGGGAATCATGGCTCTGCAATTGTTGTGATTTACAAAGCAAGAACTCCTGTTAAAAAAAAAAAAACACTAGGTGTCCCATTAAAACCTGCCAGTCTGTAAAATAAATGCTCCCCGTCTTGGTCTCCTTTGCCTTTACTGTGATGAAATACCCTGACAAAAGGAACTTCAGTAAGAATGGGTTTGCTCTGCTCACCCATCAGGGATATAGCCCATCATGAAGGGGGAGTCAAGGGAAGGGAACATCAAGAAGCTGCTCCCATCAGATCCACAATCAGGAGCACTGTGCGCAGCAAATATCTCCATCTTATACAACTCAGGATCAAAGCCAAGGAATGGAATGGCAACAGTCCTATGTAACACAGATGCCTGGAGGCCATTTTCACTAATAATTCTAGATTCTGTCAAGTTAGCAATACCAATCTTCATGCTCCATTTAGTTAATCTTGTACTTTAGACTTTTTATGTTTCTTAGCTTCACAATAGATTACAAAACACTTAGTTGTGCGGGTTGTTACTTTTAAATGTATAGGTTTTGAAGCTATATTTATTATAATCTATATATTTTAAGTATCTGTGGGGAGGCATTCTGCCTGATGTATCACTATATTGGCTTGTCCACAGGCTGCTAGCCCAGAAGCTTTCCTGGGGTACCTTCTGCCATTCCTCGGTGACCTTACCTCTAATCAGAACTCAGGAAGGGTGGTTCCTCAGGTTAGACCCTTTGAAGAGAAGATATTATGGTGGTCCTTGACAGTCTTAGATTCTAATCTCCCTAAATTCCAATGTTTCTTAAAAGATGAGCTGGGACAGTAAAAAGGGAAAGCCTCGCGCATAGCCACAGAAGTGCCACCTGCCTTCCTTGTCCCTGGATTGTGGCCACAGCATCCTGATTTCCGTCTAGGGAAAGAAAGCATGGGAGCTTCTCAGAATCCAGGGAATTCTGCAGAGAGCAGGCACACTGCAGCTTTGTCACATGTGCATGAAATGTGTGTTCTAAACGGACTCATTTGTTTGACAACTTTGTGACATTTCAAGTTCAATAATCACTCATGTATGAGTCTTTAGTTCTTCAAAGATTATGCTATTTAAAATTTTTACATTTCTTCTAATCAATGATTCACCCAAAGGGTTTGTTGTTATACCAACTTTAGCATAAGTTAATTTATACATCTGCCCATTTAGAAAACATACAGACTCAGGTATTCCTGTAACATTTCCTAGTTACATGCTGCAGTGTTTCTCATTGTGGCGTTACTTATAGACTGAAGTCTGTGTGTGTGTATAATTATGATATGCATACATATAGACATGAATACAAATGCAGGATCTTCAAAGCATGCATAGCTAATTTTAAACATTTAATACGATGAACAACTGAACTATTAAACCAAGAATAGGTGAAATAAAATGCAGGAAATATGTTTATCACATTTTTTAATTTATTTTTTTATTTTTTGTGTTTATCACATTTTTAAGGCATAATTAAAAAAATCTCTAAATGACTTATCGACCTAGGCCCTGGTTTTAATAATTAAAAATCATAACAAAGAATGATTTTACTAATTGAAATCTGTTTTGACAAGCCCTAATTTCCCTAATAAGATGACTTCCTGAAAGTACCACAAGAAGTTAATGAATCCTATGTTAATTACATTTGAAATTTTTTTCTGGGGTATTCAAATGAAAAAACCTGAAACACGGTACATTCAAATTGCTTTTACTCAATTGACTATTAGTGACAAATTAAATGTAATATATGGTACTATTATACATGAATGCGGTAAGAATCTATAGCGTTCAAACTAGAATTTTCTAATTCTGAACATTGATTTGTCTTTTAAGTTTATTTTGTTTCTGATAATTCAAACACTAAAGTAGTGTTTTACAAGTATTTCCTAACTGCCCAACTGAGACCGTCCACAAGAGAATGTATTCTGAGCAACTAACAAGTGTGTGTCCTTTTCTTGTCGTTTTGTTAGCCTCTTAGCAAGTACCCTGCGGTGTTCAATGACATTTCATTCTGGCTGCCCTCCGAGAATTACATGGAGAATGATTTCTATGACATCGTCAGAACAGTCGGAGGAGACCTGGTGGAAAAGGTTGATCTTATAGACAAGTTTGAACATCCAAAGTAAGTACAAAGCTCTCCGATTTTCTCCCTTGCCATCTCTGCGTGACACGTGGGACCTGGAGACTCACAACAGAGTTTCGCTGAAAGCCATCGTGCCCAGACACACTGTCTTCTGAATTCTTACTGGAAGGGAGGGTGTGTGTGAAAACTGCCCTCTCAGATTTCCTAAAATGCATTCTTATTGTTTCCTGCCTCGGTAAAGAAAGTGTCTGAAACTGTATTTGAAAGGTCCTTTATTTGAGCAGGGCTTTCTAGCCATGTCGCCCTCCAGGTGCAGAGTTGACGAGGCAGGGGAAGAAGTCCCTGATGCAAACCTTAGTGCACATTTACTAAGTGACGCAAGAACCACTGTTGGTCTTCATCCTCACTGTGCTCCACTGTCTTCCCTGAATTTGCTGTCTGGTGGGAGGGGCACATATTACATAAATAGCTACACACACTGGCGGTCTAATGAGGGAAAGCACATTATCAATCAATCAACGAGCTGGTGCCAGCTGGAAGGTTGGATCAGCTCTTGAAGATATTGAAGGTGAGCAAATAAACATGACTGTAATATCTCAGCTGCTTCAGAGACCGAGGCAGGAGGATTGCAAGTTCAAAGTCAGTTTGAGCTATAGAGTAAGTTCAGGGATGGGCCGAGACCTTAATGAGATACTGTACCAAGTTTTAAAAATTAAAAAACAAAGGACTGAAGATGTAGCTCAGTGGTTGAGCATTTGAGTAGCATGTGGGAGGTCCCAGGCTCAATTTCTAACACTATAGAAAATACTCAGAAAAAAAGTATGCTGAGCAGTCTAAGAATGGGAAAAGAACATTCCAGAAAGCAGACTTGAAAGCCAGGCATAATCACTTATGCCTATTTTCATAACACTTGGAAAACTGAGGCAAGCAGATTGCTTTGAGTTCAAGGATAGCCTGGGCTACATAGTGAAACCCTGACTCAAAAGATTAAAAGAGGAAAAAAAAGCTACATAAAACAAAATAGAAATCAAATTAGAATCCTCTGATGGTGGGACAGTAACACATGCAAGATGCTGAAGGCAACAAAGAAATGTGGCTAGGGGGTGCTAGGGGGAAGCAAATGAAAAGAGGTGACTCTTAGGTAGAGATGTGTCCATAGGATCAGGCAGCACCAAAAGGTGCAAGTCTGAGACTTGTATTTTTACATTAGCTGTGATTGGAAGCGTTAGAAGTGTGTGAGCAGGAGAGATGGAGAGGTGCTCACCTTCCTGGCTCATCCTTCTCCAAAGAACCTTCTTAACTCCCAGCTGTTGGAGACTGGATGGTCATTGAATCTGACCTAGCACCCCTCCACGCCCCCTTCCTGGCCTTCACACTTATACCACACCCATATTGTTGCTCTTGCACTTCCACTCTCTGCCCTGCTGAGCACAGTGACTCTTGTTTTGTTCTGTTTTGTTAACTCCTTTTTCCCTAGATGAAGGTCTTTGGTACTCTCACTTCCAACTCTTGCCTCATTTCCCCCATTACTTAGAGATCCTAAAGTTCATTGTCAAAGGCAGTGTTTGCTCAAAAAATTGTGGAAACAGTATCTTGTGACCTGTGTGTCTTTAAAACTGGCAGTCTGTTTATACCTAAATGAGTGTCACTTGGGTCAGACATAACGTGTAGTGTTACTCTCTTGACTTCTTGAGTTTAACTTTGTATGAAGAAATCCAAGGCCACACTTGACCATTTTCACTTTTTGTCCTAAAGGATTCTTTTGTTGTCTAAAAAGTAGGCTCGCTTGATCAGGATCCCCCTCAGTGGGAACCTTCCTCCCATGTGCATCTTTCAGAAATGAGAGTTGTCTCTGCTTTTGTTTTGGGTGAGCTTTCTTAAATTCTTTATGGGTTCATTCTGAGAATGTCCTTCATCTGACTCTGCTCCTATTATTTTTCTCTCTCATCTTCTAAATCTCTTTATTTCCACTTCACCTAGTAGGCCTCCTTACTATGATAGTCTCTGGCCCTAGGTCTATCTTTTCTGTCTCTCCTCCTGTCCACACATCTATACTCATCTTCGGTTACTGCTTCCCTCTTTGTGACATCCTGAGAGCTCACATCTTGTTCCTCTAATCTTGTCATCCTTTAATCTTGTTATATCTGTTGTTGTTGTGTTTCAAGACAGGGTTTCTCTGTGTAGCCTTAGCTGTCCTGGAACTCACTCTGTAGACCATATTGGCCTCAAACTCAGAGATCCACTTGCCTCTGCCTCCTGGGTACTGGGAGTAAAGGTGTGTGCTACCACTGTCTGGCTTCCCTATGTCTGCCTTATCACCCTCATTAACAGAAAAGTTGCTTTACTTGGTTTTAACGAGTCACTGCATAATATTTCATCAGAAATTGTATGCGCTCCAGTGGCAGCAGTCTTTCCTCTTAGTGTTTCTTGTTAGTTAGCTTTTCTACCACTTTCTTCATTCATCCTTTCACTCTGTTTGCATTGAGGAGTATGTGGTGGTAGTGGGATTGCCTTTTTGTAACTCATTTGAATGGATCCTGTTTCCTAGGCCAAGTGCTGTGTAAGCTTGGCAGGGGAGGTTGGGAGATGGCCTGGGGCAGGGGAGGGGGGTGGGGACAAGTCCTCCTTCATGGTAACTTGTTATATCAGCAAGACTTCTTTCCTCCTCTACTCCCAAGAACCAACTCTTTGCAGTACTGGAGAGAGAACCCAAGGCCTCCCATTTACCACTCTACCACTGAGCTACGTCTCTTGACATTTTTTTGCTTTTTATGTTAAAATGAGGTCTCACAAAGTAGCCCAGACTGGCTTTGAATTCACTCTAGTTCAGGCAAACTTGAACTTGCATCTTCCCATTTTGGCCTCCTGAGTGGCTAAGATTACAAACTTACACTGGTAGGTCCAGCCTCATCTTCCATTCCTATCTCTGACCCAAAGTCTATACTTGTTCAAAACAGATGTACTCTTGTTTATCCAAGAATGGACATTTACTGTCACTTCCTTTGCACTTCAGATTATAAACCTCAGCTCTTGGGTAAAAGCAAAGCTATTTGTTGGGTTTTTTTTTTTTTGAGGTAAGATATTATATGTGTTTCTTTGCTTTTGAGATAAGATATTGCATGTGTTTCTTTGTTTCATCCTATTGGCTTTCTATTTGATTTCCACTTTTGGAACCTGTATGTGCTACTTGTCTTCTGACTTTACTAAAGTGTGTGACTAAAATTCAATGTCTGGTGCTCTAGTAGCTCTTTTGTACCAAGGTGTGAAGCTGTCTGGAGAGCAGTACCAAAACTGCTGGCTCTGGGGTGCGTCACCTCAGCCCTGCTCTATAGGCGAGAGGAAAGCAGCTTATTGAATACAGGTGTTCGTCGTTCACATCCAAAGTTAAACCTAGTACATACCACTGAGGAACATGTCTGAGGAAAGATGTTCTTTCGCCGTGTTGCTCACTCTCACACAGTCTCGTGGGCAGAGGTCATCATGCTTTCTCCAGTTAATATCAAGACTGTTAAGCATTTTCATTTTGTGGACCTTCTTGTCTTTTCATTTTGTGGACCTTCTTGTCTCTCCGCACGACTGCTACTACAAAAGCTGCCATAGACAGACTGCACATGGCCAGGCCTGCCTGTGCCTCAGGCCAACCTAGGAGTCAGATTTGGCCTGTCTACTACAGTTTGCTGACTCAAGACCCTACTCTGAGTCTGCAACATTGGCCTGGGAGGTTGTCCTTCCTGAGCATCCTGCACCCCTCTTTGACCATGGAAAACCTTCTGACCATTCTATACCCCTCTTCCCATGGAAGACTCTCTGATCATCCTGTACCCCCTTCTTCCCATGGAAGACCTCCTGAGCAGCCTGTACCCCCTTCCTATATAAGGATCCTTGAGCATCCTACACCCCACCCCTTCTCCCCATTGGAAGGCCTCTTGAGCATCCTGCATCCCCCCCTCACCCCATTAAAAGGCACCTGGCTGGGTGGGGAGTGAACTGCTGCCTAGACTGAACTTATCAATACCCACCGTGAGTGTTCTCTGCAGACATAAGTGAACAGTGCTACAAAGGAGCATGAACCGTGTCTCTGCCTGACATCCAGAACACATGTCAACATGGAGGAAGCACAGAGAATCCTCTCTGAGATAAATAAGTGTTGAACAAATTGCATATTGTGTTTTGAACAAGAGCACATCTCAGGATGTCTGAGGGAAACATAATCTACTGAATATGGGGCTAATTTCATAATGTTAAACAAATGGAGGAATTTTGTCTCAATTACAGATAACAGTCTGTCCCCTGCAGGAAGATGGATGCATGGCTTAGAAGAAAATGGCATTCAGTTCTAGCTGGTCATTCAGAACCTTCTTCCAGAGGGCCACTGTTACTTCCTCTCTGGGCCACTTAATGTACTAAAGGGACTCTGTAGTTCAAAAGTTTAACCTAACAACAAATGCCATCGTGGCCACCCCTTCCCAGGGTTGCTGTCCAGGCCTCTGTGTAATGAAGGCAAATCATAAGTCATCTTATGTATGCCTCTAACTCCCTTAGAAGTCATCAATCATCTTTAGTCTCTTCAGCTTTAAGTTCATGAAGCTTTAAGACTTATAGTGCCAAGTTTATTTTTTTATGCCATACAATTGTTCAGAGTATTTTTAGCCTGGGGCATGAGAAAGAGTAAAGAGAAACTGGGAAAACCAGACCATTTTCTCCAGGCTCACACTCCATTTGGATATGGCAGCAAGTTATTGTGAATTATAGAGATAAATTTTCAAATAGAATGGCCTCAAATAGGCTGCTTTGGGTTGCGTTTAAGATATATTGTTGAGAGAATTAAAATTTGTTTTTTGGTTTTTTCCTTTTGCATATTTGGGTTGGCTCTTAAGAAGTGTATAGTGGTAAAAATGCAGGTATCTGCAGCAGATACAGATGTCCCCACACCGGTTTTGCTTGTAGACACCAGTCTCTCTGCGACTGCAGTACTGCCAGTACTGCCGCTGTTCATATGGTCATGATGGGTGGGTGTCTTCTGAACCTTGTTGGTCAGAGCTGTGACGCTAGAGGGATAAATCAGCCCTGTGACTCACTCAAGATTAGTGTCACTTTTCTTCTTAGCTTTCTAGAGATTAAACCCCCTTTTGTGACCAATCATTTCACTTACTAAATTGTCATAGAAGGTGTTCCCAAACACTGCCATTGTCATGGTCTTCCAAAGGGGTCTTCACTGGCAGAAGTACTTCCACAGGGTAGTAGCCTGGCTGTCTTGGGACCGAAGGGATTTACTTAAGGATTTATTTGAATCTTAACTATAAGGGTCTTGGGAACTGAGGCAGACCTAAAGGGCAGAGATCTTCCGCATCTGGGTGCCTTGTTTCTGTCACTTTCTTCCTTTTCTCAACAGGCCTATATTCAACTCCCCCACTTTACACATACATGTCAACCTCTGTCTCCCTCGTGGCCCACAGCTTTCCCTGGGCAGTCCTTTCCATCATTCCAGGGTGGCTTTTGGAAAGAGCCATAGCTCAACTGGCAGAGTTCACTATAGCCACCTTGGGGCAGAGTGCTTTGATCAGGCTGCCTTCTGGGGCTCTCTACAGTCAGTGGATGACCACCATGAGGCCAGAGTCCAGTGTCAGCTTGTCGTGGTCACTCAAACAGCCCTGCTGTTTATACTCTCCAGCACAATTTCAAGGAGCAGGGCTGGCAGTACAGTTCTTTCAGACTAACCCACAAGCGCAACCTCCCTTCCCTGGCCAGGTTGCTCACGTGCACTCTTTGACTGCTTCACATTGCTCATTCCTGTCTTGTGCTCTCCATTTGCACAGGTGCTGTGTGAGGGCGGGAACTCCTTGAGGGCTACTGCTTAGTAGACACCATGTTTGGAATGCTTCTGTCTTTCTGAACCTGTGCCAAAGTTTAATCACCACTGTGCCTGTCCTGACAGGCGGACCTTTAGAGAAGTGGGTGAGTTAGGAGGCCTTCCCTCATGGATGAGGTTCTTGCCATACTAGAGGAGGATTCAGGGCTGCCTGTTCTATGTTTCTCACAGTCTTGGTCCTGTGAGGGTGTATGAGAGGAGTCTCGACTAAGCATCACCAGACACCAGATCTGCTGCCCTCTCCATTTCCTACTTTCCAGACCTGAGAGGAATTGCTTTATGTTGTTTATGAATTGTCCAGGCTTAGTTATTTTGTTATAGCAGCCGAAGTAAACTAAGGCA
>PVIU01008814.1:46520-80597 GCA_004026605.1 Ondatra zibethicus
TTCTCAATGTTTATAGTAGCTAACTTCCATCTTCTCAATGTTTATAGTAGCTAACTTCCATCTTCTCAATGTTTATAGTAGCTAACTTCCATCTTCTCAATGTTTATAGTAGCTAACTTCCATCTTCTCAATGTTTATAGTAGCTAACTTCCATCTTCTCAATGTTTATAGTAGCTAACTTCCGTCTTCTCAATGTTTATAGTAGCTAACTTCCATCTTCTCAATGTTCATAGTAGCTAACTTCCATCTTCTCAATGTTTATAGTAGCTAACTTCCATCTTCTCTCTATGTTTATAGTAGGGCCCGAGCCTCACTGTCCTCACTCAGCGTGCTTGATGAGCAGATAATTAATCTTCTTTCTTAGAAGAGTTATTAGTGCGGGGCAATGTGTATATTAGAAGCAGCCTAGAACGTGTAGTTGGAAGCTGTAGATCCAGTCCTAAGCTCATGTGTGTAACATTCTGTTCTGAGCTTTTATTTCCGCATCTGCTATTAGGAGTGATATTTTCCTCGATTAGTTACTTTAAAATAGAGCTTTGTGTGTGAAATACACTGAGATAATTAGCTATTATTGTTTTGTTTAAAACAAACGAACAAAATACAGTAACTTCTAAACACTCCTAGTAGAGATGGGAGACTTGGGTTTGTCAGCCAGGTCCATTTAACTGCAAGCAAGCCCTGGGAGTAAGGAGAAGTGGCCATCCCATTATGTGCCTTCACCCTGTAGCTTGAGTGAATTGTTAAATGGGGGGGGGCACCATTGAGAAGAGGCCTTGATACTGACCAGCAGAGCTGTGCATCCATTGTGGCTCTTCCCTGGGTCCTGGGTTGAGAAAACATTGTGGACAGAGGCAGGTGGAATGACCTCTCTAGTTTGCTTTCATTCCAGGTCTTGTGATGGAACCAAGTGAGTGCCCTATCTGAACTAAGATTCCTTAGCAATCTTTTGTAATGATTATAATAGTAGTAGTAATATAATAATCGACAGTCTGCTAATCTGAGGAGAGCCCAGGGTACAGAAAGCTTGTCTGAAGTTGTGTTCCTTGAGAGTGACAACATGTAGTATCACAGAGATGGCCAGGGGCAGCAGGGTCTGCCTTTGAACTCACCTGCCCTCCTCCTTTTTCCCTCTCTTACTGCAGTGCTGCTGCAGGGGCCAGAGAACATCTGTTGTACATCAAATGGCCTGGAAAGCAATCTTAAGGAACTATTTTTAGCTTGGACCCTGGCTTTTAGCTTTCTTCCTTCTGCCCCCAAGCTGCCCCTTACTAGCTCTCCATGAAGGATCCACACATTACCCTCTCACAGCAGGCCTCTTTGCTCACAACATCAGCCAAATTGAAACAGTTACCTTAGTCCCTCATGCCTGCTCTGCCTAGCACATCAGTGTTTGCCAAAGGATTCTATGGGATGACCTTCAACCCTGCCCTGGTCCTCAGGAAATTTAAGGGAAAGGCCTTAAATAAACAAGCACCCTTGTATCAAAGAAAGGTAGCACCATACTTTCCCTTAAACCTTCTAATGACTTTTGTAGGTCATGGTTTAACTGAGTCGTGAGGACAAATGGAGCTTAAAGTGGAAGGTCTCCCAAATCCCAGGTGGACCGGGCAGAATGTGGGGGAGAGAAAGACAGAGATGTGAGCAGCATCATACAAGCATGGGGACATGCGGGAAACAGCCCAAGTTCCCAAGGGCTAGCTGCTGTCTCTGTCCCTTCCCACCACTAGAAGGGAATAGCTGGTTAATTTATAATGATCAAGGATCTACTTATGACACAGCTCGAGTCTGGGAAGTCCAAGAGCACAGTGTCAACATCAGGCAAGGGCCCTCCTGCTATATCACAGCATGAGGGAAAGAGGAGCAAAGCCATGATCCCTAGCAGAGCCATGATCCCACTGGGGGACCCCTCCCCCATCTCCTCTGGTCAGCATTGTTTCCAGTCTGAGTCTGCTTCTCCGTCGCTGTGATAAAACACTGACCGCAAATGCTTTGGGGTGAAAAGGGTTTAGTTTAGTTTACAGGTTACAGTCCATCATCAAAGGAATCCATGGTAGGAGTTTAAAGCAAAAGCAGGAAAGAATGCTGCCTCAGGCTGTTTTAGCCAGGGTGGCACCACCCACAGTGCTTTAGGTCCTCTGCCATTAATTAGCAATCAAGAAAATACCCCCACAGAGCCAGTCTGGTGGTGGCAGTGTCTCAGTTGAAGTCCCTTCTTCCCAGCTCTATCAAATTGACAACCAAGATTAGCCATTATCCTTCTAAAAGGCCCCACCTCCAGATGCCACCAACTATGAATTGGGGGATAAGTTTCTAACATGAACTTTTGGGGGAATTCATTCAAACCTCAGCAGAAGACTTGTTTTCCCTTACAAAACGTTAGCTTATCTGGTAGAAAATCTGGAAAGTTGTTGACTAATTCTATTTGCCTTTCCTTCCTTTGGGGATGATGTTGGCCATGAAGACTTGAGGCTGGGAAACAAGTTGAGGGATGTCTGTTGGTTTGTCTGATTTGTTGGTTTGTTGTGGAAGTATACTATTCCAGAAACAAGAAAACATTCTTGTGTCTCTTGATGAGACAATTCTGGTTTTAATTATGTATGTTTCTGTCCAGTGCTTAGTGGGCCAGTGTATTGTGACTGGAAACTAGCCCTGCCTCTTCTTAGTTATATGTCCCTAAATGTCATTTGGGAGAATGCCGTGGGAACTTTTTCTTTTTCCTATCATTCCTGTTTTTATTTTTCATCCTTGTACAGCTTGTGTAGGGGACAGCTGATGGATTTATAGTCCCCTTCTGGGCATGAATTACTCAGCTGCTGGATTAGAGATGAGAACTCTGGGCCAGAAAGATGGCTCACTCTGGGTGACAGTGCTTGCTGCCAAGCTTGACAACCTGTCTTCAGTACCCAGAACCCACCTGGTGGAAGGCAAGAACTGATTCCTCAAGTTGTCCTCTGACTTTCATGTACCTACCCACCATGGCATGCGTGCGTGCGCGCACACACACACACACTAAATGGACACTTGTTTAAAATTTAAGGATGATAGTTGTGTTGAAGATATAGTATATAGTTCAGCAATTAAGAACATTACCGAGTGTTCTTGCAGAGGACCCAAGTTCGATTCCCAGCACCCACATTGTAGGTCACAATCATCTGTAACTCTAGAACCAGTCCTAGGGAATCCAGTACCCTCCTCTGGCCTCCTCAGGCGCTGGGCACATGTGACTTCACAGACATACATGCAAGCAAAACCCTCACTACATAAAATAAAATGAATCTTAGGGAGAGAAAGAGAGAACAACTTCCTAGCAACTGAGGTGCCTCACTCACCTAAGCTTATTCTCATTATCCATTAAACCCAGTTTATGATGCTTATCTAAGTCTCTAATTTTAAAAGGATGGCGTGCAAATGAAAATATGGATTGGATTTGAAACATATATTGGTCAGCATTTCTCAAAATAGGAGACCAAAACAACCAACCTGCTAAAATGTACATACTTCCCTGCTTTAGGTGGTAGGGGAGTCTGTGCCCCTGCTGTGTGGAACTGTCACCTCCATGTCTTGGGAACCAAAGTGAAATACAATGCAAAGTACACATGGCTCTTGAAATTATGCCTGCCCTCTGCTCACTTCTCCAGCTAAAAACAGCCTCCCCAAGATGAGAGAAAGACGCCAGGAAAGGAAGGGAGGGGAAATAAAAGAGGGACAATTATAGATTTTTCTAACCCAGATTGAACTGGTGAATATTTCTTCATAGAACATCTTAGTTTTGGGATTCCCACATCTTAGTTTTGGGATTCCTAGTGCTCATGAACCTGCTTAATTCTGAAATAATGTTATACCATGTCTGATGCAGGAATATACCTGCAATATTAAACAGATCAAATTCTTGAGAAGACTAGAGTGAATAGGTGCTATTCTTAGCACTGTATGAGTAAAGGAGATCAATATAGAGATTCAAGATGAAAAATTCTCACTGTTAATCCAAAATCTAAATTCAAGGTCCCCCTAACCTTCAAAGCTGATTCCAGGTTCCTTCAGGGGGGGTTGATGTCTCAGAGATTTGAACCAGGAGCTTCCAAGCAGTGATCAGTCGCCCTCCGTTTCCTTTCTGAATATGACCGTCTTCCAGGCTATCATCTTAGAGACTGCGCACTGGCCTGCCATGCAGTCCTGTGGTTGTGCACTGTGCTGGTCAGAAGGCAGCCCTGTGGCTGTGCACTGTGCTGGTCAGAAGGCAGCCCTGTGGCTGTGCACTGTGCTGGTCAGAAGGCAGCCCTGTGGCTGTGCACTGTGCTGGTCAGAAGGCAGCCCTGTGGCTGTGCACTGTGCTGGTCAGAAGGCAGCCCTGTGGCTGTGCACTGTGCTGGTCAGAAGGCAGACCTGCTGATATGCTCAAGGCGGGCATTTAGGAGCTGTCATCACTCACTTCTGCTCGTTTAAATAATACTTTTACTTAGGTTTCATTCCCATTTCATGCTGTGATTTAAAACCAACAAGTCAGTTATACTAATAATTACATAGTTCTTAAAGGATAGCAGTCAACCATTCTGACACTGTTTTCAGTACATTTCACTGTGTATACCCGAGACCTGCAGGATCCCATCATGGGATTCATGTATTATTTTAATTAAGTGGTTTCTATCCCAAAACAAATGAACACATCCACCTCGTTACCCATCTCTCTCCTCTTTTAAAAGCAGCTGCAGTCTCCTCAGAACCCTGCCTGCACTGCAGTGGTTCCCAGTCTTCTTGCTAGAATTTTCCAGTTGTCATCCTGCTCTCTTGTACCTCTTGTCCCATATCACCCTCCAGACACTGTGTTTGTTGTTCAGTGAAGTCTCTGGATTATGTTTTTAACCCTGTTTTCTCCCTCCCTCCCAATTAAAAAGAAAAATTGGAAATTCTAGTTGTTAAAATTCAGTGGGAAGACAGATGCCAGCAGCCCACAGGAGGCACTGGGAACACAGTCTCTCTGAACAAGACCTTCTCTGCCTGTCTTAGCTTCCAGTGTTTTGTCTCTACTTTTTTTCTGTTGGGGCTGTACAAACAATAGCATCTCTTGCCCACTATTGTAAGCTATTATGTGCCCAGATTCTAGACTGATGCCTCCCATCTTTGTTTCCAATATTTTTCAGGCAGTTGCTTACCTTTTCTTTCCTTTACAATGTTCAAGGCATTGAGATATTTTTATATCATCATAAGTAATATTTTTCATCATTTATTCCATTCTTCTACAGGTAGAAAGATCTTCATTCCCAAAATATGTTGTAGATATTACTTAACATTTTCTCAAGTTACTATTAAACAGTTCATTTCCAGTTTCATCTTGGCTTTGCCACTGCATCATAAGATGTGAATATCATACTTTTGGTTTTTTTTTAAGTAGTTAAGCAACTTCCCTGATATCACTTATAAGATGAACCATTTGCAATAAATCAATCTCTTACAAAAGACATAAACCCAGTTATTCCACATGACATTCTCACAGCTACTCCAGAGACTAGCTTGTGTGGAAAACAGGTTTGTCTCTAACTGGGCCTTCATGTGTTCCAATCCTTCCTAAAAGATACCTCACTCTCACTTCCTACCAGAATGGTCCCATGACAATTCCCTTGTCCCTTCATTGAGACTACCATGCTGCCAGAGGTGATAGAGGGCAACCCCTTGACCCAATGGATAGCTAAGTCCTGGGACTCCACCATCATAGTGAGACTTACCTTGGCCACGTAGCTTCACTGCGGGACCTTTATTGTAGTCACTCGTATCCTACCAAGCCCTGGAAGAAAGGGAATGTGTTACCACTCAGGATTAAGAGGCTCTTGCACAGTTGTTGCTACTGCACACCAGTATCCAATAAGATTAACTACTGATGGCAGTGATAAAATCCTATAAGAGAACTTCTGGGAAAAAACAAATTCTAAGCCAGGGTAGCACCTTCCAAATACAGCTGAGGTCTGATAATTCTAGTAGAGCTCATATAAAAATAGGCATCGACTTGCTTCACTGGTAACCCACTCTACATGCTGCTGCCACTGTCTCAAGAAGGAAAGCATAAAGCAGGACAAGGGAATGGTAAGGACACACAAGCTGTGGCCTTAGCTCTGTGAGCTGCACTTCTGTAATAGTATAAGGAATTCCTTGTCTGTTTCTAGAAGCACAGTAATCATGTGGGTAGCACGCTACTCCTGAAGGGAACATACAATAGAAGCAAACCACTGGGTGCCTCTGATAAACAGTGACAGAACCAGCACCTGCAGCCAGCACCACTGGGCAGAGTGGTGTGTGATGGCACCTGCAGCCTGACCAAGTGTTCTGGAAGGGATGGAAGGAACTGTCACTGGGGATTGGGAAGGTTTGGCTGAGGAGGGCCCACAGCATGGGCCCTGGGCCTTTGTTTCTCAAGGTACGATTCAGGCCCAGTGCCTACCCCATAGTGACTTAGTAGCCGTGGGTCCTACAGACTCATGGCTCTGTGTTCAGATTTGGAATTCAGTTTGATGAATTTGAGTGAATACCAAGTAGTTGCTGCTGTTACTGTTCCTGGAATGAGGATTATCAATCACTCTCAAGAAATGACACTATTTTGTCATTACCTATTGGTATTCTAAAATATAGTTCATGGTAAAGTGATTTCTAAGACATCGACTACTAGCCAATTGTTTTAAAGCAGTATTGCTGTACTGACTTACAATAGCAATACTTTGAAACAGAGTTTCAAGGAATTGTAATGGATTGAGTTGCTTGTTTGAAACAGGCCTTCACCAAGTAGATCAGGTTGGCCTGGAACTTAAGATCCATTTTCAGCCTCCCTAGAACTAGACGTGTACCCTCATATCTGATTATTCTTTTCTTTTCTTTTTTTAATTTAATGTATTTTTTATTGAAAGTAAGGGGTTTTTTTCATATGATATTTTCTCATTATGGTTTTTCTTTCTTCATCACCTCCATATCCTCTCCACCTCCTGACCCTTCCAACTCCACACTTTCTCTCTCTCTTTCTCTCTTTCTCTCTCTCTCTCTCTCTCTCTCTCTCTCTGACAAAAAAAACCAACTCAGAATAGAAGAAAACAAACAATAAAAAGACGAAACAGCAAGAGAAGCACACACAGGGAGAGAAAATCCATAAAAACACAAAATTGGAAACCATCATATATAAGCAGACCAGTACAGTTAAAAACCAAAAGAAAAGGAAAAAATGCTCCAAATATTTTGAGACAAAAAGAAAAATCTTCCAAAATACCATTGAGTTCATCTACTGCTGGGCATGGGGCCTGTCTCTGAGTCTAGTTTGTATACCCAGTGAGACTCCATTGGAGAAAAGTAAATTTTCCTTTGAAAGTGGATGTCAGTTGGAGAGAGTATCTTGGTTAGGGATGGGAGAGTGTATCTACCCCCAAATCTGGTTTGAGGACCCAAACCCTGTGTGTGCTGCTAATGTCTCTATGAGTTCATATGTGCATAAGCCATGCAGTGTTTCAAAGGTCTGATTTCCTTGATGGTTCCCTTACCCACTGACTCTTACATTCTCATTTGCCTCTTCCTCAAAGTTCTCTGAGGGAAGGGATTTTATGGAGACATCCATTTAGGACTGGGTATTCCAAGATTTCTTATTCTCTACACATTGTCCAGTTGTGGATCCTGTATTTGTCCCCATATACTGCAGGTGGAAGCTTCTCTGATGCAAGACACAGATCTATGTACATAACAGAATGAGATGTTGTTAGCAGTCATTATATTGCTATATTTTTCTAGCAGAAAAGTGTTATTTGGTTTTCCCCTAAGTCCATGGCCTATCTAATCCCAGGTTCTTAGCCACCCACACATTGTCAGGCATGGGTTTCATTTCATGGAGAGGGCCTTAAATCTAATCAGATGGTTGTTGGTTACTCTTACATCGATTGTGCCACTACTGCACCAGCATATCATGTAGGCAGGTCACCATTGTGAGTCAAAGGTTTTGTAGCTGGGTTAGTGTTTACCTTTCTTCTCTGGGAACATGCAGAGTACCTTCCAGGACCATGAACGCTATTCAGTAGAGGTGATCGCTCTAGTTCGGCACCAGCTCAGTTTCTCCATGGTCAATGAGTTATGTACGAATTGTCTTCAGCAATAAGGTCTTGCTATCAGTTTGTGAAGAGCAACCAATAGCCTTGGCAAAAGCCTGAGTTGTTCAGAGGTTCCCACAGGGTCCCTATGGCCCAAAACTTAACTAAATGTAATTAATTGTGGAACTGGTAGCAAGAGAGGTCTAACTGGGGGGCTTTGTCTCCCTGTTATTTCATGATTCCATTTAGATTTCTTTCCTTCGTGTGTGTGTGTGTGTGTGTGCATGTGTATGTGTTTCCTTCAGATAGATAGACAGATTGATTGATAGAGATAGAGATATAGAAACTTTTATTGTAGTAGTTTTTTATATGGCCTCTCAGATATCCCTTGTTTTATTTCAGCCTTTTTGAGCATTCCAAAGCCATTTAGGATTTAGAATCCTGAATAAAGTCTAAGACAGTGGCAACTTTTCATTTGATTTGGTTATTTACAACAACGTTTTCCCATATAGATCATACTGGCTTGAACTCAAGATTATTCTGCCTCTGCCTGCTCATACCTGCTTCTGCCACCACACCTGGCTATAAAATGGTGACATTAGAAAGGAAGTCAAAATCTTTGTGAAGAAGTACCACCCATATGATAATGGGATTGAGATAAATTGGCTAAAGAATTCTGAGCTCTGACAGCTGTGACTGTCTGGTAGCCTCCATTTGGGGACCTCAACCAGTACAGTGCCTTTTCCTGTCTGAAAACTGTTTGTCCAACCCTACCAAGAGCAGTGACCATGACAGACGTGTTGTGCCCTGAAGTATCCTATACTCTGAGTCTCAACCCACTGGACAAAGAGATACTGGACTCCAAACAAGAATTTAACAAATAGTGATAACAAAGATTCCACTTTTCTCCAATCTTTCTTTTTTAGGTGTATGTGTGTCTATGTGAGTGTACAAGTACATGCCTAAATGCCCTCCAAGGCCAGAAGAGGTCATGGGATTCCTCATCTGGTGTTGCAACTAACTATGGGTATCTTGACCTCCTACATGGGGTCGTGGGATCTTAAGGTCTTGTGAGCTGAGCCATCTCTCCAGATCTATGTTTCTTTTATTAGAGGCACATTTCCCATCATTTGTTTGCCTTCTGATGCAGCAAGGCAGACGGAGGGGTACCTGATGATGATGGAGCAGACAGAAGTCAGAAAAGTCCAAGCAGCATTCAAGTACACCCCTGTCCTGCCGCCATTCCTTGACTTGGGGAGGAGTGCCAATACCACATCCACAGCCCTGGTGTACAGCAGAGACATCCTGGGGGTACCCAGTCCCATTTCTGTCCCTTAGACTCTTATATTGGGCCTGGGTGCATCCCTCCATCAGCAAGTCCTCAAGGTATAGGCTTGTTTTCCTAAGCCTGGCTCAATGATGATTTTAAATTTACCCACTCAGTGTTTACACCCTGTATGTAAGGAATCCTCTCAGAGGTGTTAACTCCTGGGAATGTTCAAGAATCAAAAGTCTGCTTCCTTAAACAGAGGGAATGAGTCCCTCCCTAGGGTCATTTGCATAAATGCCTGTAGGAAACTCTCTAAGGCTGAGAACAGCCACATTCTCTTAGAATTTAAGAGACCAGACCAGCTCTCCTGTCTTTACATGTGGCTGTGTTTACAAATAGGTAAGAGCCGGGCCCGAGAAGGCTCTGGGATCACTATATTCTGCTCACCCATCAACCAGCAAGCCCTTCATATTTAGCACTGTGCCATGTGTCAGGGTGTATGTCGCTGTCCGGCTTCCTCCTCAGGGACAGGACATCTGCTTGGACTCTGGAGGTCTTTGAAGGATCCCCTGCTCTTTTCTGTCATTTCAAAGATGAGTACTTAATGTGCCCACAGTTTCCCTGAGATAAGTGTTCTCCTTCACAAACTCTAAATAATTTTTAAATTTTTTTGTACTTTTCAAATCAGGTTCATTAATATATCTGCTTCGTTATTGGACTATGGAAAACAAATAATCTCAGTGTTGCACAAAGGAGTATGTGAACAAAGAGAAAGCACTGAGGAAAACAATCTCTTTACACAGAGAGAGCCAGAACCCAAACCAGCTAGTGAGCATGCTCCACCAGAACCCAAACCAGCTAGGGAGCATGCTCCACCAGAACCCAAACCAGCTAGGGAGCATGCTCAGCCAGAACCCAAACCAGCTAGGGAGCATGCTCGGCCAGAACCCAAACCAGCTGGGGAGCATGCTCAGCCAAGATGGTCTCTGGCTTTTATCCCTAACGTAGGTCAGACACTATCTCATCCCATTGGTGGGAGCACAGCTTCATAATGTGACAGGCTGAACTGCTTTTGATTCATTATATAAATATAATGAATATATATTGAATATATTAATATTGTATGTTATATGTAATATAGTATATTGTTGGTTAATATATGTGTAATATAATATATACTTTTATATCCTATATATAATATATATCTGCTAAAGATGAAAGGTTTTGAAAGTGGCTTGCTGGTTGATGAGTGAGCAAAATAGAGCGATTTCAAGAGACTTCTCAGGCACTGCTCCTACCTGACTATTTGGGTTTTTATTTTAATTTTTTTTAAATTTCATTTTACCTTCTATACAGAGTATTCCCCCTCCTCCCACCTGCAACCTCCTCTCCAACCTGTTCCTCATCCATTACTCCCAACAGGTAAGGGCTCCCATGGGAAGTCAACAAAGTCTGGCACATGAAGTTGGGGTAGGACCAAGCCCCTGCCCCCTGCATTAAGGCAGCCCACCATTTTATGTATATGTGTGTGTATGTGTCACATCATACATACACACACATATGTACACATATACACACATACATACTCACTCACAGGACCAAACTAGTTTGGGTTTCGTTATTGAGACAGTGTTACAATGCAATGGGGCTGGCAAATGCATGTGCTCTTGCCTCAGCTTCCAGTGATCGATGCTCTGAAGTATTCTTAAAATAAGCTTGAACATCTCCTTGTCTTTAAGTCTCTTTTTACGGATATCATATGATGTAACTTCTCAGTTGTGTGTGTGTGTGTGTGTGTGTGTGTGAATGTGCATATGCATGTGCACACACACATGAAGTAGTATCATGATAGGACTGTGGCTAGAAATAACCTCTTAGATTAAGCTCATCTAGGTAGTAAATGGTTAGCTCTTTCCCAGGTGCATTCCCTGCCACTGAGCAGGTTGCAAACCTCAGGATTAGCCCAGGGAGCCATATGGAAGATGTATATTTACCAAATACAGTTATATGTCACTCACAACACTCACCAGTCATAAATTTTCAAAGTGGTCACATGCAAAGGCCACTGTAACTTGAAGGTACAGTCTTTAGAGAACGTTCCTTAATACCCTTGTCCTTCAAAGAGTCAGCCATGTTTAGTGTTCCTCACTTGCATGTAGGTCCATGAACTGATCACTGGTTATTATGATACTTATTTTCAGGTTTCTACCACTGAATTGTAAACTCCCTGCAGACAGGAAATCTATGGATATAACTGGATAGTCAGTCAAAATTTACTAAGTGAATAAAATTTCTGTTTTACACCAATATACATGTAGATGAATATATATATATATATATATTCCCATGTACTATAACACATTCACAGTACATATTTTAGTCTATCACTGCATAATTACCATAGACTCTTTGGAATGGTAGAGACTGGTATACAAATAAGAGCTGATATGCTCTTCTGCATACTGTAAAATCCCTGATTGATGCGTTTTAAGTTTCTTCTTCATTGTTTAAGCTTTCTGGTTGCTTGGATTAATAATTTCTGGTAGTTTCCTCCAGATTAAGAATCTTGTTCTAAAAGGCAGGGTTGTTGTCTGGAGAAATAGCTCATCTGGTCTTCTAGAAGATCTAAGTTTGACTTCCAGCATCCATATAATTCCAGCATCTAAGGATATGACACCCTCTTCTGGCCTCTATAGGCATTGCACACACATGCACAAACACACACACATATAATTTAAATAATTATAAAATAATTTTTTATTAAACAATCTTTAAAGGTTTCTAGAATGTCTTGTTCTCTTTGCCCATCTAAAACAGGAGCTGGGAGTTGACGTTGTAAAACACCCTACCTTTCCCCTGTGTGTGTGGACTCTAACACAGAACTTCAAGAAGAATGGAAGATGCTTTTAAAAATATATGTGTTTATATATAATATTATAATATCCTAATATAATATTTCACATATATATAATTTAACTTTTGAAGTTTCTCATGTATATCTTGCCCTCACTTCTATGGCAGACCTCTAATATAGCTCTGCAGTGAGAAAATTTAGTTTCCAATGAGAAAATGTGCAGTGTATACACCTGCAAAGAAGGCCCCGCCTCAGTGTAGCTGCTCATCTTCGTAGAGTTCATTCTGCTCATAGAGTAAGGGTATAAAGATTGGACCTATAAGCCAACTCTCATGAAGCCACAAAACCCCACAGCCCATGTGAAGTCCATGTATTCCCTCTGGGACCTAGTATAATTATACCCCAGCACCCACTGCCCTGATGAGGTTGAGGTCTCACTGTCTAGATTGTCTAGCTCTGTAACGTACTGAATCTTGACCTGAACACAGGCTCAACTCAGGGACTAACCTGAGCAGATTGACACAACTGCACAGATATGAGCTTGTGGAAGAAGCGAGTCCAGAATCTGTTAGATGTTTTTTCCTGGAGTACGGATCCTATTGGTATACACTTATAATCCCAGAGTTTATGAGACAAAGCAGCAGAGTAGTCAAAAGCTCCAACAGAGCGAGTTTCATGCCAGCTAGGACTACAGAGTGATACCTATCACACCTCAAAATAAAAGGAAATAGTTCAAGTTTGATGGCATGCTCCTGTAATTCCAACACTTTTAGAGTAGAAGCAGCCATGTTGTTGAAGTGACTGCCTATCAAGACGTGAGCAATTAATTCCAACAACAGTTGACATCCTCACATATATAAGGGAAATTTCTCAAGACCCTGTCCCTAGATGAACAACTGCAAGCAATTAGCAACTGCAGAAAGAGGGTGAGCCCCCCCAAAACTGGTCATCTGATAAGTGGTCAGCCCCCAGAAACATGCAGTCATTCAGGTAACACTGAACAGACACAGCAGGTTGTATTTATAGATTTATTAGTTTGTAGGGTACAATAGTTAAAGGGAGCTGTGGATTTGGGAGAGAGTGAGGAATGTACATGGGAGGAGTAGAAGGGCAGATAGGGAGGGAAGGACGATATAATTATATTTTAATTAAATAAAAAGAAAACAAAAAAGTAGGAACAGGAAGACTAAATTCAAGGACATCTTCAGCTACATTGTGAGTTTAAGGCCAGCCTGTCCTACATGAGACCCCGTAGAAGATGGGGTGGGTTGCAGTGGGGACACAATTCTTAACTGCCCCACGATTTGTCGACACAGGCAAGCGTGTGGGTGTGTGCATGCGCTCACGCACCCCCCACCCCCCCACACACACTTTCTTACAGAAAGAAAAAGCAGATATATAACTGAGATAACTGAAATAACAACCCCGCTTGATCAAAGTTCCTTACTATGGTGTTCACTCTAAAAATTATTTCTAATCAATGAGCACTCCCACTGTACACCAAGGAGTAATTACCTTACACGTGTTTCACTTGGAGCTGTGATTAGAAACAAGATGTGAGATCAGAGGGGCATAAAATGGATATAAGATGGAAAACTCTCAAGCAGGAGCTGAACTGCACAGGCTGAGGGAGATTTAATGAGCGGGCAGGCTGTTGCAGATAGCAGCACTGGCGCTTCTGTGCTTACCCAGTAAACGCTCCCTGCCTGTCTTGAGCATCGGTGATAGCATTTGCAGCCATAATAAGGTAAGTTGGCATATGCTACCCTCATGGCCAAAGATAGGCATGTGATGGGACACAAGGCTGTCCTGGGACACAAGCACACCCAGGGAACTGTGCCCTATAACAGAAGTTGCCTCTCCCCTGTGGTTAGAAACCAATTTTCAAGCACACATTGTCAGAGTCCACCAGCCCCAGAAATAGTTATACCTGTGCTTCAATAATCAAAAAGACACCAGAATCCTGGAAAAGATAATGAAAGACTGGGACTAATTCAAACATAGTGGTGGTGAAGACCACTTGGTCTCTACAGGAGAGCAGAATGCTCACTCTGGCATGAGAAATAACTTTTTAACTCTGGAGAGTAGAGGATAAAAATAGAGTGAGCGCACGCGCACACCTACCTGCTTTGAGGATATATTTGCGAATAGGTACTGTCATTAAGACAAAGGATTTCTTCCTCTACTGAACACAACACAGTGACTCTCATACGTGCTTCTTTGACATGGCTTTCATCGTGTACAGTACCTTTGATTCTGTCTCTCAGCAGCTTATAGAGTGACAGCAGATCTACTTGTGTAATCTTCAAGACTCACTCCGCACCTTTAGTCTGAGAGTCCAGGTGTTGCTCCATGGCTTGATCTGCCCACTCCAATTCAGCAGCTCCGACAGCTTACTTACTCTTCTCCCCATTTATTCCTCCTCCCAGTTGGTAAGGATACAGTTTTTAAATTTCTTCTTTAAAAAGAAAAAACTGAGAGAAGCTAGAATGTTTGATAGTTTATTATAGCATCCTCTCTGAAGATGTTTACAAAGGAGAAAAGCTATGCAGTCGGAATCATTAAGGACTCTCCTAACAGGACATAGGAAATCTGCTCAATTTCCAGCTTCTGTGAATCTGAAGAAGTAATACCACGCCACAGGGCTGTACTGTTTTGAGCATCTTTGCTGTAAGGGCTGGCTGAACAATGAGGACAATACTACCATCCCTTCCTTCAAGGATGGTTACATTCCTCTTAGACACTTTATCTGCACAGCTTTCATCCATCAGTAAATATTAGCTGCCTCTAAAGCAACAAATGGCAGTCATTGTTCCTCTGGGACAAAATTAGGGACTGGACTGAGTGTGTTTACCTGCATGCTGACCAAAGAGGATTTGGGCAAGGCCATGAGCCAAGTGGCACGTCTGTTGTTACTTTACATCTATTCATTTAGAGTCATAAACAAAGTAAATTGAGCTGTATCTTGATTTGAATATTACCTTGGAAGAGAATGGAAAGAGATTAACAAACTTGGAAGGACCAGGCACAAGTGCAGGGCTCCTCTGTGACCCCACCCTCATGCTGGGATTTTGAAGGATTCATTTCAGAATGAGAGCAACAGCAGAAGAGCAATATACACATACTCAAAGGCCTGCCTTAATTTCATCCAGATGCTCGCGCGCGCACGTGTGTGTGTGTGTGTACACAGGGGGCCTTTGTAGAACAACTTTCAGGATTGGTTCTCTCCTTCACCCTTGACTCCAGAATTAAATTCAGATTGTCAGGCTTGAGTGGCCAGCTAGCAAGCCCTACAGCTTTCTTGTTTAATGGGAGACTTCAGCTAGCAAGATCATGTTTAATTATATCTCCATCACTTTATGGGCCAGAAACTCTGTTGTTCTTGGTCTGTCCCCAGAGTGCTGGCTCTGCCTGGTGCTCAGTAGGCACTAAGTAAACAGCTGTTGACTGGATTGATGCTGGATTAAACAGTGTGTCCTTGCTCAATAGTAATGTCTATGGGTCAAGAGTCAAGGCCATGACTGAGGAGCTCCTCACTATTCTGTTCCAACAGATTGCTTATATAATGGATTCTAAAAAAGTCACTGAAGCACCCCATTTCCCAGTTTGTCAGACGGTTTATTTTTATAATTATATCAGTGCCTGGTAAATCTCCTTGAATTAATGTGTCTTGCAAAGTTATGGCTGATGTGAAAAGGTATCTACTTAGCATCTGTGTGTTCGGCGTGTATCTCTCAACCATGCTGTACGTATATTTTAAGGAACATTTCTTTGGGTGCTGTGTTTTTTTCTATTTATGTCTTCACCATAAAAATATAAATAGATCGTTTATCTCCGGCATCCTTAAAGTAGCTCGCATCATTTCAGTCTTTTAAACTTTTACATATCCAAAGTTTCTGTCCCCGGTGTGCCTCATGGAAAGCAAGTGTCTGGCCCAGTCCTGGAAAGCTTAAGGTCAGCTTCTGTGGACTCTGGAAGAGCATGCAAAGGTGGGTGCAAACTACGTGTGCAGGTGTTCAGGCTCCAGTCCAGGAAGCGCTGTACAGGAAACCAGGGCTTTGGCCCTGCCTGGGCATCAGCCCACACATTTTCCCTGGTGCTTAACGTATGAAATCTCATTTAAAGAACTCTATAAGATGAATGTTATCATCTTGTAGATGAGAACACAAAGGCTTAGGAGACCAAGAAACTTGCCCAAGGTCCACATAAGCAGTGAATGACAAAGATGGAACTTGAACCCTAGCCCCTGCGGTTCTGGACCATGTTCTTATCCATTAGACTCTACAGGGAAGAACAGTTCTGAGGCGACCCACAGGACAAGCTGGGCACATGTGGTCTAGGTTATTGGTGAATAATGCCTCAAAACATCTCTTCCACTAGTCATTTTGGGCAAAAGAGTCCCAGACTTTTTCAAGAAAGGGGCTTCTAAGGTTCCAAGTGTTGTGATCACAGATGGTTTTCAGTTGATAGTTATATCATTGGGCAAGCATTGTGGTTTACATGTGAAAGGCTCTCATATACTCTATGTATTTGAATACTTGGTCCTCAGCTGATGGCACTCCTTTCAAAGGTTGTGAAACCTTTAGGAGGTTGAGCATCAATAGAAGAAATGGGTTACTGGAAGCAAGCATTGAAGTATTATTGCTGGACTCTACTTACTAGCTACAGAAAGAATGGGACCAGCTGCCTCATGTTCCTGAAACTATGACATCTTTACCAAACTGTGAACAAAAGCTAATCTTCCTTTCAAATTGATTTTGCCAGGTATTTTGCCAGAGAAACACATAAAGAAGCCAGTAGTATAACTAGTAAAGTAAGCAAGGAAAAGGGCCCTTCTGTTAGACCCATTCATTTCACTGTAAGAACCCCTTCAAACTCAGTCCCAGGACATTGAAAGTCCAGGGAGGTTGCAGCAGAAATCTGAGAAATGTTGCCCATGTCTTAGAGGTTTGAAGGTATTTATCCTGGCATCAGTTTTCAAGTGTACACATCTCTATTTGGAAGATAACTGTGTTCCTAGAGAGGTGGAAGGGGTATGTCTTTAGTAACAGATTCTCTGAGCTTCAACCAGTCATTCACATTCTCCTTCAGTTTTCTTACTGGAGAAAACTAAGGTTAATAGACTGTTGATTAAAGACAGCAGATTGAGCACAGCCTTAACCTCAGTTGCCTTCAAGCTGCTGTTATAGAAGAAGTGAGGTAATGTGTTCCAGGCATAAATTAATTATGGGCTGAGTGAAAGTCAAGGAAGAATCAGCAACATTGTTTTGGAAGCCAAAACATTAATGGAAAAGTAGTGGCCCCCTTAAGGGGTTGGATAGTGGAAGAAGCCAAGACTCAACCCAGCTTAACCTCCAGAACTTCTACCATCACCCCACAAAGATCCAGGAAGAAACTGACTTGCTTCCTTTGGAGGTCACAGTAGAAAGAGGCAGTCATAGCAAATCCAGTGAAAATGCATTTGCAAAGCAGAACCTCCCATGTTCTCCCGGGTTCTAATCAGTGACAAAACAGACTTGCACCTGAACAGTCTATGATTACAGCTCCCATACCACAGCTTCCAGTCCCTCACAACCTGAGGAACAAAGTAGATGACACAGTGACAAATAGAGGAAGGTAAGGAGGAAGTCAATGGTTGCACAGAAAAGGGAAAAAAATGGCCACTGTGAGGCTCAGTTGTGAACCTATGGTGATATGACTGGTGCTCTTACAGACCACCCTGGCAAGGTGGAACGTAGCATGGACATGGGATGGTACAGGATCAGGGAGTGGTTCTTCTAGAATGGAGAAGCTCCGTGTGACACACCCAGTCAGAATGATAATGTTCCAGCCAATAGCAGTCTGCTGAGAAGATCCTGTCATCTAGTAATGGCAAAACTGCCTGATGACGTATTTCTGAATTGTACCTGCATCATTAAGTAAAGCCTGACTTTACTGTCTAAATTAAGGGAGAAAAAGTAACAATAAGACTATGTAAAAATAATTTCTAAAAGAATGATCTAGAAGGAATGAATACAAGTTGCTCTGGGGAGGTAGCTGACAAGAAGCTATGGTCTTTCTGTCTATACAAATTTCTAGAACTGTTTGACCTTTCAAATGCATGCAGATATAATTTTGATAAAAATGATAAACAAATTTTGGAAAGAAATAAATACCTTGTAGTACCGTTTTCTAATACTTCTGTTTTTTCTTCCTTGGGACTTAGCAAATGTTAGCTTTCTTCTTTCCTCTTTCTTTCCAGGACAAGGGCACGTTGCACACAGGAATTTGGGATGGGCATGAGGCTGGGCTGACTGAAACATACACTGTCAGAATTGCCAGGTGGCTCCTGCCCCTTCCATGTCTTAGCCGCTAACATTCACTGAAGGGGGAAGAGAAGAGGAGGTCTGGGGACAGACACTGATGAGTGCTCCTTAGCATCCGTGGACTCTGCTGGATGTGCGATTGGGACCCAGACAATGGCTAGATTATGATTTGGTCAGAGGCACTTCTGTGGTGATGTAAAGGGTCAGGGAAGGCACCTGGACACATTCTCAGGGTCTAGCATGCAAAGCCCTCGTGATTAATGCTAACGGTAAGCTCCCCCGGGCAGTCAGCAGGGAAGATGGCATCCAGAACCTCAGAGGTGTCCAGAACATGAGGTCAGGACCATGAGATACAGTCTGGATTTTGTGTGTTGAGGGAAAGAGAGAAGACAGTGTGCATATTTATAAAGCACACCATATGCCACATGTTCAATGCAATATGCCATTTTATTCTTATCTCTTCTTCAAAGAAAAGGAAAGTGTATTAATTAGTAAATCTAGTTATATACATATATATTTGTATTAGCATAACTTTGTATATTGATAAATTCAATTTAAAATACTTTTTATTTCTTGAACCTCAGAACTTGGTGAACCCCCCAGTATTGAAATATATCACAGCATTTTACAACACTGAGTTCATTCTTGCCTGAAATGCTTAGGACCAAATGTGTTTTTGGATTTCAAAATATTTTCATACACATAATGAGATGCCCCGGGGATAAGACCCAAAAAACTCATTTTTATCTCATGTGTACCTTATGTGTAGATGCTTAAGGCAATTTAATATAATCGTTTTAGTCCACTTATATTTTGATTATAATTCATCCTATGTATAATTTTCCACTTGTGACATCACAGTGCTACTTTATTTTTTTATATTTTTATTTTAAAAATTTACTTTTTATTTTACATACCAACCCCAGTTCCCACTCCCTCACCTTATCCCACCCCCTTCCCATCCTCCATCACTCCTCAGAAGGGGTAACCAGGCCTTCCTTAGGGAGTTAACAAGGTCTAGTATACCACCTTGAGTCAGAAACAAGCCCCTCCCCCTGTATCAAGGCTGAGCAAGGTATCCCACCATAGAGAATGGGCTCCAAAAAAAAAAAAAAAAAAACCAGTTCATGCACTGTAACAGGTCCTGGTGCAACTGCCAGGCTCCCCACTAATAGATCAAGCCACATATCTGTCACTCATATTCAGAGGATCTAGTTCAGTCCCATGCAGGTTTATGAACTCCCACTAACTTGGGTCGGCTGTCTGTGGTTTTTCTCCCACCATGCTTTTGACCCCCTCCCTTGTTCATATGATCCCTCCTCCCTCTCTTCAACTGAACTCCAGGAGTTCAGCCCAGTGCTTGGCTATGGGTCACTGCATCTGCTTCTATCAGTTACTGGATGCAGGTTCTAGGATGACAATTAGGGTAGTCACTGATCTGACTAAATGAGAAGGCCCTTTCAGGCACTCTCTCCACTATTGCTAGGAGTCTTATCTGAGGTCATCCTTGTGGATTCCTGAGAATTTCTCGCTGACCCTGTAATGACCCCTCTATTAAGATGTCTCTCTCATTGCTCTCCCGCTCCGTCCCTTCCCCGACTCGGTCTTCTTGATCCCTTATGTTCCCATCCCTTCCCCTCCCTTCTGCTCCCCTTCCCAGTTTACCCAGGAGATCTTAATTATTTTCCTTCCTGGAGCCCTCCATGTGTGCCCCTCTTAGGGTTCCCCCTTCTACCTAGCATCTCTAGGATTGTGGATTGTAGCTTGGTTAGCCTTTGCTTTACATCCAATGTCCATACTTTAAAATTTTCAAAATTTAAAGCATTTAAGAATTTCAGTTCAAAATGGTCAACCTGTAGCTAGCTCTTCCTAGTATAGACTAATTATAAAAATAAGTTTCAGAAAAAGAGTATGCCCATAATCTTTTGTTCAATAATAAACCCTTTTTATTTTTCTCTTTTTCAACATGACTTTTTCTCCTAAAGATTTGTTGTGCTTTGTTTGTGAACAGAGTCTCTCTATGAAGTCCATGCTAGCCTGAATACATGCAGATCCTGTGTGTGCAAATCCCACTGCTCCAGAAAAACTGGAGAAAAGATGTTTTAGTCCTTTAAATCTACTGGTAGCTATTGATCACCCACTGAATGGGAGGCTTTGGCCCAACTTCCCTGGCTACAGTGATGAATGAAGCAGGCTCACCCTTCAGCTGTATGCACCGATTTGGAAGAGGACAGTCATTAGAGCTGAGTGACACTACTGCAAGACTCACAAGAATTGCATAGGAAAGAAATAATTAGACTGTCCTAGGAGCTCGGTGGGAAAGAGATTATTTCAGTGCCCAGGAAGAGAGAAATGAATTGAATCCTAGGGATTTGTGCCGTTACAGTCACACAATTCTTTGACATTGGATGTAAAGCAAAGGCTAACCAAGCTACAATCCACAATCGTAGAGAAGCTAGGTAGAAGGGGGAACCCTAAGAGGGGCACACATGGAGGGCTCCAGGAAGGAAAATAATTAAGATCTCCTGGGTAAACTGGGAAGGGGAGCAGAAGGGAGGGGACAGGGGATGGGAACATAAGGGATCAACACCTATGCATACCGGGTATGTGTTGGAGCCTCTCTGGATAGTTGGATGTAGCTGTGAATAAAGCAAAGCTCTGGCTTCGGGGAAACTAAAGTAAGGATATAGACAGGAATGAGCTACATCTCCTTCGCTCTGACCTGACCTCAGTTCTGTTGACCTATTATTCTCTTGTGTGCTCTACATACACATGTAGCATTTGCCTTCAGCAAGGCAAGACCATTTTCATGGTGGTCTCAGAGGTGGCCAGCATGACACTGATGCCTTGGATTCCATTACACCATCTGGTATTTGTGCAGTGAGTGGCATCTATAGCAGGTACACATTCTAGTTTAGACCACTGACCATGGGGTCTAAGTCAGACTTGAGCCACAGGCCTTAGGTGAATGGCAGATGCTCTCTTCTGAGACTGCAGGGATGCCAAGCCCAGCTGTGTCAAGCAGAATCATCTGTCTTAAAGGATGGTAGTATCAACCCTACCTGGACCACTCTACCTGCCACACCTGATTCTTCCTGACAGGCCATGAGTCATCTGGCTTTCTTCCATCCTGTCATAGTATTAGCCAATAATGACTTCAGATGTCTTGAATTACAATTTTAAATGGTTTCTAGAGTGGATGTTTAATGTATTTATTCTGAAAAGAAAAATGTCATCCTGATATATCCTCTGTGAACAACAGTCTAGAAAATGTTACCCAAGTGTTCTAATTCTCTCCCCGAGACCCTCTGAGTGTTTGCCAACCATCTTTATAGTCCTAGAAGCCTGTAAGATCTAAAGACCTGAAAACGGCTGAGCTCCAGATGGTCCTGGAGGCCTTGTTCTAGCATCCTTCATTCCTGGCTTCCTTCCGGGATGTGTTCCATTGGGGTTTATACTGTGTAACCACATAAGGGCTGAAGTGTGCTGACAGTTCTTGAAAGCAGACAGGGCACTGGAAGGGAAGACAGACCATTTCCAAAAGCAAGTTCAGTTCTGTAACTCTTCCAGGCTTTTGTGGTGGTGACTGTTTGTGAATGAGCAATGCTGGCTGTGGCTCCGCAGATAGGCCCAGAGTGGACTGCCTGCGCTCAAGTCTTACTTCCATCAATCTGCCGCCATGATGCTGTAGATAAATTACTTAATTCCAGTTTCCTCCTCTGTGAAATAGGGAATCATAAGTAGTATGGTGTTCTTCTCTATTGTTGAAAAGACTATGAATGAGATATGTACTCAGAGCATGGCACAACAGAGTGGTTCAGTTTATGTTGGTGGTTTTGACAATAATATTGTCATCCCATGTTGTAGATTTGAAGTATGAGTCTATCGTTCAAGGTTTTAGTCCACATGAGCTAAATTCCCAGTAAATATGGGTGACCACTGTGCTGTACCAGTGCACCGAGAGTCCTGGGATCTCGGGTGGCAATGAGTGTGTACTGGTATGTGCTCTAGCATGCTCTCGTTCTCCAACTGCATTCCTGTAGGAGTGAGTGTGCAGTAGCCCAGTGTTGCATTGTCATATCATGAAGATGTTACCTCCCTGGTTTGAGGGAATGCCACCAAGTTTTCTATTCAAGAATTGATTTTTTTTTTGTTTCAGAATGAAATAGATCTTTAGCCAAATATAGAACTCAATTTCTGTCATAAAAATTTTGGAGGAGAAAATTTGTAGCAGTTTGCCTCAGTGATAAAACCAAGTTATTGGTTAATTGAAAATTCACTTCAAATTGTTTAACCACCCTTTCTGTGGACAGTGATGGTAAAAAGTACCTGGTGCATATTTTCAGCCATTTCAGCATTTTCACTGCATTGCACTTCATCTGAACCCTTCGCTGCCAGGCCACTCAGCACTGATGTTCATTCATGCCTGTGTCTCCTGAGACTATTCCCTGTAGCATTTTGAAACATTGGGATATTTCTATGCACACTGCCCATAGTTGCTTGGTTGTTTCTTTCCTGAGAGCCTTACTAATAATCTGAAAAGTTTTCTTGAGTCATATATGACCTCTTGTGTAGGCCCTGGCTATTCCCATTTCTCTTCTGCTTGTTTGAATGGTGAGGTAAGGATTCATCAAGTGTTAAAGCCAAGAGAAAGATCTTTGAAGTTGCGTGGCCTTATTGTCTTATAATAATCCTAAAAACACAAGAATTTTACAGACAAGACTAATTCAAACACTTTGTGCTCAAGCTGGAACTAAACTTTAATTCATTTAGTAACTAGGGAGAAAGAAAAGCAAACTCAAAGAATGAAAAAGTACTGCTTGAGGAACTCACAGCTGGATATAATGACAGGTCAGCAGATAATAGTAACAGAGCTGTCCAGTGCCCAGCCACTGCTCTGTTCCTCTGTGGAGAGTGTCGTAAACACTTGATAGATAACTATTTCAGCGTGGATGTCCATACTGTTGTAAAGTGAAGCACTTTGTATTATGATGTCTGTCTTTATCTATTCATTCATGTTTCTATGAGTCATTCATCAAAAAACACAGGAGTACCCAAGCTATGCTGGACCTGAGTTACTTATCTATGTCTGAGGGCATATCCTGGTCTTTGCCTTCAAGTAATTTATAGTCTAGCTAAAAGAGGCAGGAACATACAGAATAAGATACAGCAATGTGTTAAAAGATCTATGATACAAATATGGCAAGATACATTGAAGACACAGTTTCATTCCTGCCAAATCCTCCCGGGGTCTTCAAAGATATTTCCTGTGTGAGAGTTAAGTTTCCACTGTGCCTTCCCCAAAGCATTTCCATTTTAAAGGTGATCTCAGTCCTGGGTATACACTAGTGCACACACGCTTTGCTATCCTCAGAAGTTGGAGAGTGTGTCACTTCTAAAAGTGGTTCTGCTGGAGGACAGTATGGATGGAGCATGAGACATTATCCATACAAGGGTTCCCCTGAAATGCTAAAAGCAAAGGATGTGTGTGCTAGCTTTCTGTCGCTGTTTAAAACCAGCTGAGTTCATGAACTTACAGAGAAGAAATATTTGTTTGGCTCATGGTCTCAGAGATTTTAGACCCTGATCACTTGGCTCCATTGCTTTCTCTTCTGTGGTAAGGCAATATAACATCACAGGAGACACCCATGGTGGAGGAACTGCTAACCTCATGGGAAGCAAAGCGAGAAGAAGATTATGGGACTTTGGTCTCACTTTCTACAGCATTTCCCCAATTATTTAAACTCTTCCCGCTAGGCCCCACCACAGCTCTACAGACTAGCAACTGACTCATTAACACATGGGTCTTCGGGGGGCCCTTAGACTATATCAGGATGTGACATAGCCAGCTTTGGCTTTCAAAAGTAACATTGTAGGACAGGGCAAGGGCTATGGGTCCATGGGTTCCAAGTCACCATGCTGCAAAGGCAATTTGGAATCATGTGGAGCTCAGGGGTACATGAGATTTGGTGTGCATGTATAAATTTGTGGGAAATCCTCATTTGGCATATATATATATGTAACTGAAGTTATAGAGAAGGTGGCCTGGGAAGTGTTCAGTGAGAACAAGGGGTCTTGAGTGAGTAGTGAAGGACCTGAGGATTTAGAGGTGATAGGAGATAATGCACCTGAATGGAGCATGTGGGGCTAGAAATGTGAGCTATACAAGGTAGACGTCAGGGTGATGAGAATAGCAACGTGTCAGAAACTACTGAGAAACTGTGACATGGCAGACAGCCACCGAGCTTAACAACGTGAGGGTCTTTAGCAGCTATAATGGAACAGGTTGTTCTTAGGGGACAGAGGAACTGGAGATTGCATAGTGCACTTGAGGAAGGAGGGAGATGTGGTCATAGTTGGAGTGAATGCACAGATAGAGAAAAGTGTTTCCCACACAGCTTTGGTGTGTGGGAAAGCAAGAAAGATCCAGAAAAGTAGAAGTGGTTAATTAACTCTGAGAGCTGGAAGAAAGTTCAGACCAAAGCAGTCAGGGACTAAAGCTGTAGGGTTCTCAGTTGAGCCACTGGAAGCTGATGGAGTTCCCACCTGATAACTTCTAATTTCTCTCTGAAGTTCATGCAGAGACTCTTCAATATTAACAGATAAAAGGCTGGACTGTAGTTGACTGAGGAGTGGCAGGGGGCTCTGGAAACTATTTGAAATGGTTGGGGGAGCACATGGAAAACTGGGGTGAGCAGATAAAGAGTCAAGGTCTGCTAGAGTTGGGTGCTGGAGGGGCATGGGGCCTTCCACCTCTCCTAGCACAAGTCCCTCCCTGGTGCCTTGGGACATTACTGTGGTATGTTCTCACTGGACTGCCCTTTGACGTGGATCTAGGCCACTCTAATCTCCTGTGCTCTTGCTGTGGATTATCCACCTGTTTTCACTGCACGGTTTTGTTCCAGTTTTGATCTCTGACAGCTCTTGTTCTGGTGTGGACCTTTTCTTTGTTCTCCATTCTCTGTCTTTATAACACCTTGCCAACAGCAGTTCTTCCTGTTTGAAATGGTTGGTTCCTTCAGTTTTGCAGGGACATCTGAGTGGCAGCAAGCAGTTTAGGACATACAAAACCGTCGTAATACCTCAGTGCTGTGTCCATTCCATTCAAACTGCATTATGGACACGACCACCTACCCTGTCCCCTTCCAAAGCAGCAGTTGCTGCTGCCCGAGAAAGTCACCACCCTGCCCTAAAAGGAGACATTACTTACCAAGGTCACACCCCTCAGCTGACTTTGAATAACCCAGGAGCAGGAGTGTGTATTTCACTCAAGTGTTGTAAATGTAATTTTCCTTTGGTTGTCAAACTGCATATGCAAGAAAGTGGTGCCAAGGGATCACTTTTGGAGCCCTTGTGTGAGAAGTACGTGGTACATGCCCTGGTCAGAGGACAGTCCCTCCAGTCACGTGTCCTGGTCAGAGGACAGTCCCTCCAGTCACATGCCCTGGTCAGAGAACAGTCTCTCCAGTCACATGTCCTGGGTTTGGATGTTGAACCAGCCACTGCCTGGCCCTTTGTAAGCTTAGACAATTTATAATTTCATAGTGCCCCGGTTTTCCTCTCTAAAATACACAGATTGCTTGTCCTCTCACCCGATGACCATAGGGTTAAATGAGTTCATCCACATGGAGCATAATGAGCTCTTCAGCATCTTAATCATGTATCCACTTAGATATAGGGCTGGGACTTCCTATGTCTCTCGTGCCTAATACCATTTGTTGATCATTTCATTTAGGATGCTCGTTGGTTTTATTATATAGAGCTCTGAAAGTTGGTTACTTTGGACTTCACAGTGTTATCTACCACCTAGGCAATAACCAGTATCTATTCCTTTGCACTACACACAGACACACACACCCCTTTGGTGTAGGCAGCATGTTCAGCCCAGCTTGGCACTGATAAACATACTTGCTTTTAGCCATTTTTAGCCATTTAACAATTGAATAAAATATCTGAATTTAAGAAAATAAAATTCTTACTATAGTGTTTGGATTTAGGGTGGAATACTTTATTGTAGGAATGTGGCATTGTTCAGAGCTGCACTGCACTTCCTTAATTGAAAGGCCCTGACACTGTCCCTGGACAGGCCTACCTCCCAGCCATCCAGAAGCCAGCCTTCTATAGAGTCTTTTATCAGTGATGACTTGGGAAATGTTTCCCCCTGAGAGCAGAAGCAGTCCACTGAAGACTGGAAGAAAGGAAGCTGGAAAGAACGGGAGAACTTAAAATAGCTGAGGGCAGGCGTGCGGGAAACCCTGTGAAGGGACGGAAGCTGGTGCAAGCACAGGGCAAATCTGCCCAGCCCAGAACATGTTTCCCAGTGGCAGGAGAGGTAAGAAATCCTGGCAAAAGAACAATGAAGATGACTTTGAAATGATTTGTGGGGAGCTGAGCTGGAGCAGGTCCCACCCAGCAAACCTCCAGACAGTCTCTCCAGAGCTAGTGTTTGCTACTAGGTATGTTCACCTGTTTACTCAGGAGCAACAGATGGACCCCCCGCCCCATGATGGCATATCAGTGGGCACTGCACTGTCCACTGTAGATGGCCCTGTCCATGTCCATAGTCGCTGTCCTCTGGGCCCACCTGATGGCATGTCAGTAGGCACGTCATTGTCCGCTGTAGTTAGCTCTGCCCATGCCCATAGTCGCTCTCCTCCTGGGCCCCCATCTTCTCTGCCCTTTTAAGCTTCCTCTCTTTTTGGCCCCTCCACATAAGTCACCCAGTCCTTGTCAGTACCCAGCTTCCCTCACCCCTGCCCTCCGCAGCCCTCTTTTCTCCCCACAACCCACCTCTGCTTCATTCCTCCTTCTCCCCTTAGCCTTCCTCTTCTGCCCAACCCTCCTTCCCTCCTCAACCTTCTTCCTCTGTCCCCCACTCCTTCTCCCCTCCAGCTCTGCTCTGCTGCCTCATTTTAACCGACCTCCTCATCCCTCTTCTTCTATCCCCACATCGGCCCTCTTCCTTTGACTAGCCCTCCTTTTCTCAGCCCTCCTCCTTTATCACCCATTCCTCCTTCCCTCCTCTACTCTATC
Organism: Ondatra zibethicus; assembly: GCA_004026605.1. Classification (NCBI taxonomy): domain Eukaryota; kingdom Metazoa; phylum Chordata; class Mammalia; order Rodentia; family Cricetidae; genus Ondatra; species Ondatra zibethicus. Next base: position 74,031 of record PVIU01008814.1, read on the forward strand.
CCTCCTTTCTCTCTCAGCCTTCCTCTGCCTCCATACTCCCCTGAGCCCTTCTGTCTGCATGCCCCCCTCAGCCCCCTCTTTCTCCACACCCTCCGGAGCCCTTCTCTGCCTCTACACCCCCAGCCCTCCTTTGTCTCCATATCCCTCTCAGTCTTCCTCTGCCTCAGAAACCCTCTCAGCCCTCCTCCTTTGTACCCATTTTTCATTTCCCTCAGCTCTCTACCTCTACCTCCCTACCCCTTCCTCTTCAGCTCCCTCCTTCCCCCAGCCCTCCCTCCTTTGCCCTCACTTCTCCTTCTGCCTGGGTCCCCCTTCAGCCCTCAGCACAGCTTCCCTGCAGAAGAACCTTCTGAACACAAATTAAGTGGCAGCGTGGGGTTTCAAAGAAAAAAAGAATTTTTTTTTTCATTTTAGAAACGGAAAACTTAATATCTTCTGTGTCAATTCACTCTGAGTTCCCTGGAATACTTTCATCTCTATGCTAATTTTATGCTGAAAACAGAAACTGCCTATGCAGAAAGAACAGAAAAGGGGTTGGAAGTCAAAGACCAACTGAGTGACTGATATCCTAGTGAACCCTCCTTTCACTCCCATTGAGGAAATGTCCTCCAGGCAGCCAAGGCTGCCCCCAGGGGCAGGGCTGGAGCAGTTTGGGAGATAAGACTTCCTTCACCAATCCCAGGCCTGGGAAGTATGGATATTTCCCTTTGTTCCAACAGTCTGGTCAGGTGTCCTCTGTCCCCACTACCCCCACAGATTCCAATCTCAGTGTTGACTTTGCTTACTGATTCATCAAAGCATCTTTCCTAGACATGGAGTGGCCTCAGAGGCAGGACTGTGAGTCTGAGTCAATCAAGGTGTTTTGCACTTGACTCTAGATCATGAGGTGGAACCTTCACCTCAGTCAGCTTTGCACTGTGGGCACCAAAGTGGAAACTTCCTCAGGATGGGCACTGTACCAGCTTACCTGAGGGCTGTACCGTAGCCGTGCTCTCTGGGCCGCTGTAGAGTGCCGCAGTGCACAACGCCTGTCTGCGCTCTATGCGCTCCCATACAGTTCGCGAGCTTCGGGCAAGGGGCTGGAGGTTGTAACACACAAAGACACACAGAGACAGCACAGACAGAGAGACAGACAGAGACACGGACCTCTAGACACTGGGTAAGAAGCTCTTTATTCAATAGCACCATGGAGCCTTATATCCCCAACAGTCAGGTTGGCCAACAGGTGAAAACCTTATCCTCTGATCCTCAAGGCAAGGCAACACGGGCTCGTGAAGCAGAGCTGGTAAACAATTTTGACACAGCTTTCAGTAACTCAAATCAGAAGGAAAGGAAAGATCTCTAGCAGGGAAGAGCAGCTGGAGGCCAGGACTCCAAATGATCCCAACACCTACAACCTACACAGAGAAAGGATGCAATGTCTGATTGATTTTGTTTTCATTTAGTCTTATCAGTTGTTATTTTCTGTTTCTTTTCTTACCTACAAAGCATTAATTGGTTTCTTTAAAGAGACAATACATGATGAAAGATGAGTAGGGAGGCTTCCAGGACCAGAAGAAGAAAATCACAAGAAGTTTCTTTTAAGTTTGGAAAAAACTTAGGAAAAAGTTGTTTGTAACAAGAACTCTTTCTTTTTTCTTGTATTTTTATTTTTTCTTTGTTTTATATTCCAACCACAGTTCACCCTCCCACCCCTCTTCTCGCCCCCTTCACCTTCCCCCCCCAACCAACCCTCAACCCCTCCTGGGTAAGGGCTCCCATTGGGTGTCAACAAAGTCTGGCATATTAAGTTAGGACAGAACCAAGCCCTTACCCCCTGCATTAAGGCCAAACATGGCATGCGCCCATAGGGAATGGTCTCCAACAAGCTAACTCATGCAGCAGGGATAGATCCTGGTCCTACTGCTAGGGGCGCATCAGATAGTTCAAGCTTCACCACTCTCTCCCATTTACGGAGGGCCTAGTTTGGTCCCATGGAGGCCCACAGGTGTCGGTCTGTAGTTCCTGAGTTTCCACGAGCTTAGTTCAGCTGTCTCTGTAGACTTCTCCATCAGGATCTTCACCTCCCTTTCTCATATTCCCTCCTCCCTCTTTTCGATTGGATTCCCGGGGCTCACCCTGGTGCTTGGTTGTAGGAACTCTTGGCACTTAAGCAAAGTTAGGGGGTCATACATCGGCTATTGTTGTGAGGATACCTACCCCAGTTCTCAACTGTCTAGGACGCTTATGGCTTCCCTGGGAGTTCCTTTCAATAGCAACATCTGGAACTTCTGTTCAGCATGGTACAGTGGGGAGATGAAGTGCACAGAGCTACACAGAGGCTATGGCTGCTTTGTGCCGGAGGCTGCCGGGCTGCCGTCTCACTGTAGTGTCCTGCTGCAAGAGCAGGAGCAGGCACACAGGCTGTGACACCATTTGATTTCTTAGAGATTAGGGCCATATAGCTCCTGAGGGCTTTGGGGGAGATGCAGAGGCATGGTTATGTGTGGCTGAGGTACTTGACTGCTCCTTAAGAAGACAGCCCATTGAATTCATTCTCTCCTCACTTGGGAAATCTGAGCCAGAACCACACTGCTGTCAGCAACCTAGAAGAGAAAGTTCTCAGAACAATAATGGATATGTTTTCTGTCATTCTTTAAAGGATTCTTTCTGAGGTTTTAACTTAGGAATATTGCCTATTTTTTTTTCACAAAGTGTCCTGATAGAACTCAGATAGGGTAATGAAAACCCTAGCAGCAGCCTGCAGGTGAGAGCTCCCTGTTTTCTTTCGAGGAATTCTCGTCGTTTCCGAGGTTAAGAGCTACTGTACTTATGTCCTGAGAAGTTTGGAGAGGGTTGCTAGAGGCATTGGGGTTGCAGAAGCCCTGTATGGGTGCTTCATGCTCCATGGTAGAATCTGGAAGGGGGAGGCAGGTTCATGGCCTCTGGAGTGCTATACTTGTTTAAAGGGCTGTGAGCTTGATTGCACTCAGCTAGCCCTGAGACACTCTGGGGTCCTCCTGTGCACAATAGCCTGAATCAGAAATGGTGGCCTGTGCAAAGAATCCAGTAATGCCTTCACCTTGTACCTTTACTCCTTACTAAAAAGAGGCACAGCCGAGTCATCTGTCTTCTTTGCTTGTGTCCTTCACAGTTATACGGAATGTATAACTGAGTAGAGCAAATACTTTCTGGTAAAGGATCTCTGCAGCTCCCCAAGTGCACTTTGTGTTGAGGAAGTGTCACCTAAATGTCCCATGAATTCACTTGAGGAAAGTAGCCAGCATGGTGTATGGGGCCAGTATTGGCTTCTCTCCTTATGATGCTCAGAGTGCCAAGACACCTGCCAGCTGCAGGGCCAGCAGCAGTTCATTACCTAGGACATGCTGGGTTTCCATGGACCAGGCCTGTGCAGTTCAATGACAGAGTGAGGAGAGTAAGATTAAGACTGTATCTAACAAAATCAAACTTTAGAAATGGGGAAAAGAAGCATCATTTGACATTAAGAAAAGAAAATCCTATAAAATATCAAAAATAGAGCCAGCAGCTAAAATTCATAGAATAGTAAAGTATCAGAGCAAGACAAACCCCTAGAACAGTCTATTCAAATCAGTCATTCTGAGGTGGGGATGCCAGCCGCACTTGGCCACCCTTCTCTTGGGCAATGTATGTGTTATGGAAACTCACCTTAGTATTTCTGGGTTGGGACAGACAGAAGCCATTTTCTCTGAAGATATTTTGGCTGCTGCTGACAGACTCGTGGAGCATGAGAAACACTTTGTAGTATTGATGTGGAATATGTCTGTGGTATTGGGGTTTCCTGAACTACCGAAGTGTTGCACACACTCCCATGTGATGCTTGGCAGCCCACGTTCCTTTAATGCCTACCATCAGAGTGCTTCTCCTTGCTGTTCCTCTACCTGGTCCCTTCACAAGTCTCTGCTCTCTGACAATAAATAGCTCAGAAAACAGATGAGAGGTGTGTAAATTTACCTTTCCCCCAGGAATGATCTGGGCATCCGAAGCTTCTGTTCTGCATTTTGTTCGAAACGGCAATGACTTGCTTTCATAATGTGAGCTGTCTTCTGCTTCATATGCATTTTCTAAGCAACCACATAAGCAAGTGTTTAATTTATTTTCACCCTGTACTATCAGGTGGAACATAAACGGAACTGTAATGTTTCATGGCCATTGGTAGCTTGACAGATACCCAGAACAATTTTGGTGTTGTACAGATGGAGACGTGTCATGGAAGGAGCTGGCTCATTGTCAGTTCAAACCACCAAAGCACCAGAGTGAACAGGATCACTAAAATTTATTAACTGAATGCATTGGTGTTTTCTACATGGTTTTCATGGCTTCATTCAGACAGGTCACGTCTTGTTTTTCTTCATGTGGGAACATCCAAGGCTTGAATGGATGGCTTTGAAGACATTTCTAGTATAATTCTGGCTTTTTTGGCATAAGTATATAAACCTCAACAGGCTGTGTAACATCTCTGGGCTCTAAGTGTTTCCAGAGGTAATAATGGTGATACTACACAGAATTTTCAAGAAGGTTCTAGTTGAATAAGATACCTTTCATTGTACCTGCAAATAGAAGCAGGAGTTTAATCTTCCTCAAAACAAAGGGAAATTCTGGGATGGAAAAAGTCACAAGTTATTTAATACTATTAAACTAGCTGTGATAGTGTAGCCTTTGGTAGCATGGATGCCATTGATGGTTCTCAAACATTATGTACCTTGGCTTCCATCAGCAGACCCTATAAGGAAAAATCCAGAGGAAGTTGCTTGCTACAGGCACTCTGGTAAACCTGCTCAGAACCTTGTTCATTGTAGCACTGGAAGGCTCTGTAAAACCTTCTGTCAGAAATTTCTTAGGAATTCAGTGTGAGAGAATTTAGCTCTCCTCATGGTGCAGGTTAAGTTAGTATTAAGCATTCTGTGTAGGTAGAGTTTTCCTGTCCCAAATGCCTGCTCCCAAATAACTGACACAGGCTGAATAGTGCATATAAACGTTCAGTCAATAGCTCAGGCTTGTTGCTAACTATATCTTACACTTAAATTAACCCATATTTCTTTTCTGTGCTTTTCCACGTGGCTCATGGCTTGTTACCTCATTTTCTATCACATCCTACTTCATTGGTTGGCTGGCTTGTGTCTCCCAACCCTGCCCTTCCTCATCCCATCCTTCTCAGTTTGGCTTTCCTGCCTAGCTTTATCCTGTTCAGCTATTGGCCAGTCAGCTTGTTTATTAAGCCAATCATAGCAACACATATTCACACAGTGTACAGAAGGATTGATCCACAGCAATTTTGCTCCTGTTTTCCCTGTCTCTTTGTTTGGGAGAGAGACCCTGCTGATTCTGTGTCAGCCTTCAGGGCTTGAATTTGCATTACTTTTCTCCCTGGTCTCAACAGTACTAATGTTGTCGACACATGTTGTATCCAAGGTTGATAACATAGTATTGTAGTTACCACTCAAGAAGTTAATACCTTTCTTGTCACCCCAGCATCTAAGAACCCCCCAAGAATTGAGACTGTTGAAGCAGAGTGGTTGTTGGGGATCACCTCATCAGCCGCAGAGCGCCAGGCTGGGTCTCATGTCAGGTGGGCGGGGGAGCCGGTGACTTCACATGCTTCCATGGCTTAAGAACCATGTGTAAGCCTGTACTTCCGGTGACTTCACATGCTTCCATGGCTTAAGAACCATGTGTAAGCCTGTACTTCCGGTGACTTCACATGCTTCCATGGTTCATGGCCTTGGAAAGGGATGAGAAGGAAGTGAGTGGAAGTCAGCTAGTTCTTTGTTTTTCATCGAGCATTTTATTACATATTTTCTTTTGTTAGCCACTTTAAATCACCTTGAAAGTGAGACACAGTATAATTTTATGAAAATCAAACACAGCTTAGGTCTGTGGCCCAACTAAAGTTGTAGCCTCCAGAGAAAAGAGCCCACCTCTTATCTAAGTTTTTCTTCTTACCATTTGTGACTCACAACTGATATGCAATAATATGTAAAAGATAACTAGATAAACACCAGGAGAAAAGTTCCTCTCAAGCAACAGAGCCAAGGTCATAGGAACTCACAGTACTAAAGCAGCAAGCACAGGGCCTACATGGATCTGCACCAGGGCCTTGGTATCTATATTATAGCTTTCAGTGAAATATTTTTATGGGACTCCTGAGTATATGAATGAACGGGTCTTTAATTTTTGTGCTCTCTCTTAGGCGCTTTTCCTTCTGTTGGTTTACTTTGTCCAACTTTGATATGATGGGTTTTGTTTTATTATATTTTATATAATTATAATACATTGCATATTTATTATATTTACCTTAGTATATTTTTGTTATGTTATGTTTTGTTGTTATCTCTTAAAAACATGTTCTTTTCTCAAAAAGTTAATACATGCAGAAGAGATAGGTCCTGGTGTCATTGTTTGTGGGTTCTCCATCTGCCAACTTTCGCCGCCACATTCAGAGAGTCTGGTTTGATCATATGCTCATTCAGTCCCAGGCCAGGTGGATTGGTGTGCTCCCATTAGTTCAGGCACACTGTTTCAGTAGGTGGACCAGCCCCTCACTGTCCT